>CANXYC010975132.1:0-24033 GCA_948193065.1 Aleurites moluccanus
ACATCAAGTATATATATTTATCATTAAAACATTCATTTCATAGATTTAAGTAATAACCATTCATACATATATATGTTTATCATTAAAGAATTTCCTCTTGTTCCTTACCGATCAAAAAATACTTCCCACATCACTAAGGAATAAGGGTAACCCATGTATAATAATTTAGTCATCAAAATATTATCCTCCCCAATATCCAACTATGGAGCTCTAGAGTATACTCCCAATACATATTGTACCATAATACAATTCAATAAATATATACATATATATCAAAATAATTACAATGAAAGCTTCTCGGAGGAATGAGTCAAGAAGCTCTATCTTCTAAATTAGCTCCCTCACGAGCCACATTATCACCTGAAATCTATAGAAGAGGAGTGAGCCTTCAACTCAGCAAGATATGAACATGCAACATAAAGAAATCCATCAATACAAAAGAGAGGTCAATCCAAATAACATGTGTAAGAAAATATCAAATGGTTAGGCTTACAAGAACAAAAGTGCTCATAATCGAATAGCATTATCAAGTAACATGGTAGAACTACAGAGTGCATCAGTAGCCTTGCTATCTATCACAACAGAGCGCATCAATAGTCCTTGCTACCTTATCGCAAACGCATACTTGGCCAGGCATACGCCTAGAGCTCATGGTTCCCTCTAGGTGGAACACTGATAAAAACCCTATCAGCTAGGTTCCCAAAGTGCACAATGGACCAATGAATTTACTCTCATTGGGAAGAGCGTTCTATCCATAGGGTCATACGGTTGCAATCTCAAAAGAAATTTATTGGTCATAAGACCATCAACATATAATATAAATTCAGTCAAGTTAACAAATAGGATTCATATAAACTTGTTCGAAGGAAAGATGACCAAGTTATTTTTAATATATATACATGGTATTCACATGAAACAAATTGTCATTTTGGTTGGGAATATCTTGGGAATTTCAATTGATAGGTCCGAATTACAATATCATATAACATATGAATCATATATGTGAACATTAGGATGGTTTTGGACAATTCATTTCAAAGAAGCAATACACATATACAATGTTCATACTTACCTCAAAGCAATTTATCCTCAATTACTTTTACAATCAATAATTCTCCTTTAATTTCTTGAATCCTCTTTTCCCTATGACATTACCCCAAATGTTCAAAATTAGGGTTTTCTCAATCAACAATACATAATATGATTCTTTATAATTTTAATCATCTTACAGCCTCTATTATTGTTTCCTAACATCAATTTAATTAATCCCTTAAGAAAATCTGAAGTTTAAGAATTTGCTTACTATTCATGTCAATATTCATCAAGTTCCATAAATTCTGATATCTTGAATATTAATCAAAATTAATAGTCTTAAATACTTATAATAAAGTCTATATACTCATATAGATCTATTATATCTATCAAAAATTCTTAATCTAAAGAGAAAATAAAGTTTGGAGAAAATTACCTTATTTTCCCCAAAACTGAGTTCCTGAAGAATCTGACTTGAAAATAATGATCACAGCCTTAAATGCGCTAACTTAATGATCTAATGCATTAATTTTGAGTATTAATGTATTAAAAACAAATGGGATAGATTTGAGAAATGCAGGAGAAGAAATGAGAATGAACGAAGAAAAGAGAAGAAGAAGATATCGTGAAAATAGCTACTGCTTCTCCTTTAAAATAGGCTACTGCCTCTCAACTTCCCACTTTGCCAAACTCGCCTCGCCTAAGAATTCCTAAACTATTTTGAATAAAGAATCCTTACAAAATGATGATGTCATGTATGCAATTTTCAGTTCATTATCTGTGCCAAAGTTAATTGATTCTTTTTTTAACTTTTTTTTCACTCAAATTGGATAAAACAATTAAAATGAAAAGGAAGATATAAGAAGAATTCAAACTTTATTATGAAAAATAGTACCATCATCCATGGTTACATCAAAATAGTAGGGAAGACCAAAAAGGTCGATTACAGCCTCGAAAAAAGAAATGAGAAGAAACGCGACTCAAAAGACTCTAACTATGACTTAGGTTTAGACTCTGACTTGACTCATGACTCAACTTAGACTCATACTTGGACTTAGACTTTGATTTGAATTCAATCTCAGACATGTCAGATTAACTGGGCTTGAATTCCTCCATAAACTATGCTAATTTGGGCTTTGGTTGGTTGATGAGGTGGGGTCTATTTCCACTTACTTTCCTCCTAATATGAATCTTCAAACCTGAAGGGATTAATAATGGTTTGAAGGTAAATAGGGGCATCGGATATCATACCAGGGGGAAGGATATCTCCAATGTCAATGAGATCTTACATTATGTGTCTTAAGTTCTTGCACACATCCGTTTTATGCCCATCATTTTGATGCTAATCACAATACTCATTCATATTCCAGCTTTTAGGCAAAGGGTTAGGAGGTGCCTTTGATTCTAAAGGTGTGACCAGTTTAGATTCCAAAGCCTTCTTGTAAACGAAGCTCAAGGATATACCCAAATCCGTGAATTTCCTTTTTAGGGACTGACTCTTTTGTTGGATAGAGGTAATGGAAGTAAAGGTGTTATTCTGCTTGTATCATTTCTCCATTATGTGGCCTTGTTCTAACACAATGGTATTGTGTTTCAAAGACTTTTCCATGGGTGATTGGGTGAAGGTTTATTTACCAAGGTTTAGTGTTGGTCAGGTTAACTTGAGGTGTAGTTGAAGAGCTTGGATCAGCTGGTTTAGGCATGGTCTGATTCATGGATTTTATATCATCAATCTGGAAATTTAAGGCTTTGATCACGTAGGCCAGTGCATTGTGGAAACTGGTTTGTTAAGCGGTCAGGGCTTTGAAAAAAAACTATAATTGGTATGATATTTTTCAACATATAAATTTTTTTTTTTTGTATTTTTATACAGGAGTTCGAAAGAGAGAATTATGATAATTTCTCAACGAGGTCTTAATTGGAACAATATTTGGAGGAGAAAAAAGTTCCTACTAAGTCTAATGCGCAATTAGATATTTTTCGTGAGTGGAAAAATTATCTGATAGGTATTACAACTATCAAAAATTTAGTTTTTTATTTAATGTTTAGGGTTTTCATATGTATTATTTCTCATTGAAAAAAACTTTATTTTAGGTACCCAATACTTTCTAAAATGGCACGTGACATCTTGATCATTTCAATTACTATAGTTGCTTCAGAATCAACTTTTAGCGTAAGAGCCAAAGTTCTCACAAAATATCGTAGTTCACTTTTATCGAAAAATGCTGAAGCATTAATTTGTGGACGTAATTGGTTGTATGGCTATGAGATTCAAGGTCTAATTTTTATTTGGGTATAAATATTTTATATGATATGCATCAATTTATTTTTTTTTACTTAATATTATTTGAATTAATGCAGGTGAAGAACCAACCGATGATCAAATCGTGATATCCCTAATTGCTAATCAAGAATAAAAAAGTTCTAACAAAGCCGTTATATCGGGGTAATTTAACAAAATAATTATATATTTTTTTTCTTGATTCCTCTTATAGATCAAGTCATGTTATTCATGTATTAATTCCTTTTTTTAATTTACGCAGATATTCTCAAGATTGAACTTATATTTTGTTCAAGTTATACCTCATGTTGCTAGTGGTGAAAGAAGACATACTAAAAAAATAACTAATTTTTATTATTATGAATATTTATAAATTTTTTTCGTAGTATTTTAAACTTATTAGTTATTATGCATTGTTTGTACTTTAAGTAATTTTTTGTTTTTTACTAGCTAGAAATCTCAAGATATTTCATATTTGTGTGGTTGTGGTACATGAGCACTTATTTTATTTTGTATATTTATTTTATGCCAAGAGTTGTTTCGTGATAGTTTAATTTATACAAACCAAGTTTTGTTTTTTTGTTCTTTTGTTGAGGTCATATTTTATGTCTTATATTTATATGTTTATAATTTTTAATTATGTGTATTTGAGAAAAAGTAAAAAAAAATTGCAACCCGTTAACTTTGGATTTTGGGCTTCTAAATTTTGGCCCAAAAAAAAGAACCTTTTTAGTTTGGCCCGTTTTTAATCAAACCGTTTTACCACAACCCATTTGGGCCTAGCTCGTCCGTTTGCCAGGTCTATCTACTATGCATGTATCTTCTTTATTAGTCTTGGATCAAATTAAATGTTGAGAATTATCTATTTTTTTATTCATTAAAATAAAAAAATTACAAAATAATAAAAGAAAATAAAAAAATAAAAAAAAATAATTTTTTATTTAATATTAAATAATAAAAATAAAAAAAATATATTTTTATACTATTATTATTTAATATCTTTTAATCAAATCTCCCTTCTAGTATTTTCAAAGAAATTTGTCACACCCAAGTGAGTAATATCAATAACATAATAATTGAAGTCATCAATATCAAAAATAAAGTTTATTTCCATATTTTCCTTTCTCTTTATATTATGCTTAAAAAAATCAATAAAATTTATTATACGACAAATACTTAGTAATGTTCCTTCATATGTTAGATAATATTTATTTCCAAATTTTTGTCCACCTTTCCCTTTTTCTTATTTATCTTCATTTTATTTTACCTCTAATGGTGAGTAGTATTCTTATAATAAAAATAATTATTTTATATTTATATTTTAAATTTATATTATTATTAAAAGATATCACCATATTCACTTTAAATAATTGGATAGAACCATTAGGATGTGCTTCATAATTTTTTTCGCCCTTTTGCCAAGTCTATCTACTATGCATGTATCTTTATTATTAGTCTTGGATCAAATCAAATATTGAGAATTATTTATTTTTTTATTCATTAAAATAAAAAAAATTACAAAATAATAAAATAAAATAAAAAATAATTTTTTTATTTAATATTAAATAATTAAAATTAAAATTAAAAAAATTTATTTTTATACTATTATTATTTAATATCTCTTGATCAAATTTCTCTTTTAGTATTTTCAAAGAAATTGTCACATCCAAGTGAGTAATATCAATAACATAATAAGTAATATCAATAACATAATAATTGAAATCATCAATATTAAAAATAAAGTTTATTTCTATATTTTCCTTTCTCTTTTTGTTATGCTTAAAAAAAATCAATATAGTAATGTTCCTTCATATGTTAGATAATATTTATTTTCAAATTTTTATCCACCTTTCCCTTTTTCTTATTTATCTTTATTTTATTTTTACCTCTAATGATGAGTAGTATTCTTATAATAAAAATAATTATTTTATATTTATATTTTAAATTTATATTATTATTAGTAAAAGATATCACCATATTCACTTTAAATAATTGGATAGAACCGTTAGCATGTGCTTCATAATTTTTTTTATTAATAACTCTTTATTTTGTTTAGCCACAATAAAATATAAAATTAATTCATAATATTTTAAAAACTTTTTTCTAAACTAGGTTTTGTCTTGTCCTTGACAAGTTTCCTCTACCTTGTCATTTGAAAAGTTTTGCTCTCGAGCTTTTTGGTGTTCTCTTATGGCTAGAAGTTCAGGCAGTAAGGATTCAGTTGAAGATTTCTACGCAAATCTAACCTTAGATGAAGAAGACAAGGGTGGAATCGAACTGCAAGGTGAAGATTTGGATGCTATAAACCCTAACCTAAAATGGTGTGTAGTGGGGAGATTTCTAACCGACAAACCGATTAATGTTACGGTAATGAAGAACACTCTGGCCTCAATCTGAAGGCCAGTGAAAGGTGTTTGTATTAAGGAAATTCACTCTTTGCTATTTCTGTTTTAGTTTTTTCACGAGGTAGATATGTCTAGGGTGTTCTCAAATGGCCCATGGACTTTTGATAATCAATTGCTTGTGATGAAATAATTAAGGGAGCATGAAAACCCCTTAAAAGTGACTCTATTTCATACCAAATTATGGGTTCAAATTTACGACATGCCTATTGAGTATATGTCTGAAAGGATTAATCAGCAAATAGGAAACTATATAGGTTTGTTCTGTGAATCAGATCCAAATAACTTTGTGGGAGTTTGGCGTAGCTATTTGAGAATCAAGGTTGAAATTGATGTTAGGCTACCACTGAAGCATTGAATGAAGATTAAAAGATCTGGAGGAGAGTGGGTTTGGTTGAATTTTAAGTATGAGAGGTTTCCAATATTTTGCTTTATTTATGGTAAATTAGGTCATTCTGAAATTTGGTTCAGGGGAAGAGGTGACCGAAAATGCTAATATGGCAGGAGAATATGGTGAGTTGCAATCAGATTCCTTGTTTAGTGGGCATGATAGCAGAATCAGGGCACAATTGTTGCAGTTTCCAATTCTAGAAAAGGAAAAAAGGAACTAATAGAGTGGTGGACTGGCGGTAAATGTGGAAAGTGGAATAGAAAGTGATGAGTTGATGGTAATTAATGACATTTCAAATTCAACATAAAGAGTTATAGTGGGATATCAAAAACGCCATCGTACAGACCTGGACTGTGATGACCAACTTAAATATAGGTTTCTGGAAGGCCTATGTCAGATTGTGGCTACTGATTCAAAACCCGGACCATCGGTAGGCCTATCTCACCAAGCCTGCCAATACCAATGAGTTTCTTAAGTTGCAATCGCCGTGGGCTGGGCAACTCACGTGCAATCCAAGTCCTGTTGGACATTATAGCCCAAAGAAAGCCTGATTTTATTTTTTTTAAGGGATTTTTTCAAAAATACTACATACCTAAAAATATTTTTTCAAAAATACTGCATATCTAAAAATATTTTTTAAAAAATATGACATATACCAAAAATATACAAAAAATATACCACATATATACCAAAAAATAGTAAAAAGGAAAAAAATAGTAAGATTGAAAAAAAAGTCAAAAAACAGTATATTTATGTAATATTCCTTTTCTAATTGAAACATTGTGTTATGTACAAAAGCTCGAGTCTCTTAAAGCAAAGATGGGTTACGAAGGAATGTTTGGAGTTGCAGCAACTGGTCACAGTGGAGGGCTAGCTTTGTTTTGGAAAGCGAAGTCAACGGCTCGTTGATAAGGAAAAGATCAAATTAACGTAAAAGAGAAAATAGCATATTCAAGATGGCCAATCTCCTAACTCTTAACACGAGTTTGAGTTTTGAAAGGTTTATTGCTTACCTTCTTCATTAATTCATAGCCAAAAAATAGGCAAAATTCTACAGAAAATGCCTAACAAATAGGCTACAATATTTCTCAAAATTATTCAAATAACAAACTAAGATATTGAAATTATCAGCTAAAGACTAGCAACTGAAGTTTATTCAAAAACAACTAAACAATAGAAACTAATAGCTGAAAAATAGCAAATGATAACCAAACTTCTAGGAGAGTTGTATCAATCCCTCCCCCTTTTTACAACCTTGTCCTCAAGGTTGGAGTTGGGGAATTCTTTAAAGACTATACTTTTATCAATCCAGGTTGCATCTCGTTAGCCAAGACCTTTCCACTGTACCAGCCATTGTGTTATTTGCCGACTTGCATGTTTTTTAAATCTTTCATCAAGCACTTGTTCCGGTTTAGGCAGTAAAGTTCCCTCCTCTGAAATTTGCGGTAACTTCTGTATTCCACATCTTCATTTCCAAGCTTGGGTTTCAAATAAGAGACATGAAAAACTGGGTGCACTTTGGAAGTAGAAGGCAATAACAACTTACATGCAACTTTCCCAACTCTTTCTAGTACTTTGAAGGGACCAAATTATCTAGGAGCTAATTTAGCAACCCTCCGAAGTTGAACAAAGGTCTGACGGTAAGGTTAGAGACGTAAAAACACCAAATCTCCTACAGAAAACTCTCGATCCACACGTTTTTGGTTGGCATATATCGTCATTCAGTTTTGAGAATTTTCAAGATTGTTTTTTGAGAAGATGCATGATTTCAATCCTGGAGAGCAGCACCCTTTTCGCATCAATTTCTTGAGTGATTCCTGGTATGAATGACGTGAGCTTGGGCGGCTCTACACCATAGACAACTTGAAAAGGAGAGAACACAGATGATGAATTAATATTGGAATTATGCTAATATTCTGCCATATATAACCAAGTGGACCACTTCGAAGGTTGCAAACCTGCAAAACAACGTAAATAATTCTCCAAACACCAACTAGCTACTTCAGTTTGGCAATCTGTTTGAGGGTGGTAGGCTATGGACATTTTCAAATGAAGACTTGCAACTTAAAAAATTCTTGCCAAAATCTACTAAGCAAAATCTTTTCCCTATCAGAAACTATTGACTTTGGGATGCCAGGCAATCGAAAAATATTGTCCATAAGGGCCTTGGCGACTGTGGAGGTTGTGTAAAGGTGTTTTAAGGTAATGAAATGAGCATATTTTGACAAACGGTCAACTACCACCATGATGGTATCTTTCCCATTTGTTCTAGGCAGTCCCTCAATAAAATCCAGACTAATATCTTCCCAAATTACTTTAGGAATAGGTAAAGGTTGTAAGAGGCAAGGTGTTTTGGTATTTTCATATTTATTTCTTTGACATACCTCACATCGTTTCACAAACTCTTGAATGGTCCCATTCATTCCTACCCAATAAAAATCTTTTTTGATTTTGATAAGTGTGTAGGATACCGGAATGGCCTCCTATAGGTCCACCATGTAGGGTCTTTATTACATCCTTAATTGCATTTGATTTTGGATGCAAAACCACCTGTTCTTTGTAGAATAGTACCCCATCTCAGATTTTGTACGCCGTCTAGTCCATTTTGCCTTGCTCATAGGCTGCCAACATGTTTTTCAACTCCTCCTCTTGATAAGCTGCTTGAACTGTATGGAACCAAGAAGGAATTAGTGTTGTCAAAACATATGCTTCATACCTGGATAATGCATTTGTTGCTTTATTGTTGCAGCTTTGCTTGTATTCAATAACAAACTCGTAGTCGAGTAATTTGACCACCCATTTTTAATGTGAAGGAGTGTTCACCCACTGCTCAAGAATGTGTTTCAATGATTGGTGATCAGTTCGAACAATGAAAGCTTTGCCCAAGAGGTAGGGACGCCACCTTTTTATTGAATTTACAAGTGAATGTAGCTTATTTTCATAAGTGGATAAATGGAAATGCCTGCCATGTAAAGCCTTGCTAAAGTAGGAGATGGGATGATTGTTTTGCATCAAGACAGCTCCTATCCCATTGCCATTGGTATCACATTCAATGATAATTTTTTTTTTGAAATCTGACATTACTAAAACTAGTGGTAAAGATAAAGCAACTTTCAAATCTTTGAAAGCCGTTAGTGAATCTGGACTCCAATGAAAATTATTTTTTTTAAGCATATAAGTCAAGGGATCTGCAATTTTGCCAAAAAATTTTATGAATCTCTGATAGTACACTGCAAGCCCAACGAATCCCCTCAAGGAATGAATATTGGTGGGTTTCAGCCAGGATTGAATGCTCTCTATCTTTGCTTGATCAACGGCCAAGCCATTGGAGGAGATGATATTACCCAAATATTCCACTTCATTGATTGCAAATCTACACTTGGAAAGCTTCACATACAATTGATGTTGACTAAGCAACTCAAATACAAGTGTCAGATGTTTCAAATGATCATCTAAATTGCGGCTATATACCAGAATATCATCAAAAAATACAAGGACAAACTTCCTCAAATAACAATGAAATACATCATTCATTAATGCCTGAAAGGTGGAGGGAGCATTAGTAAGTCCGAAAGGCATTTCCAAGAATTCATAGTGCCCGTCATGAGTGCGAAATGCTATCTTGTGAATATCTTCTTTTGCTACTCTGATTTAATGGTACCCAAATCGTAGATCCAATTTAGTAAAAATAGTAGCATGTTTCAATTCATCAAACAAATCTTCAATAACAGGGATGACATAGCAATCCTTGATGGTATTAGCATTTAACACCCAATAATCCATACAAAGTCTCCAAATGTCATCTTTTTTCTTGACTAGAATAATGGGTGATGAGTAAGGGCTCTTGCTAGGTCTGATTATACCCTCATGTAACATGGAAGCCACTTGTTTTTCGATTTCATTTTTTTTTCATATATAAGGGTAGCGGTAAGGTTTGACATTAATGGGAGTGTCGTTTGTGGTAGGTATATGGTGGTCATGCTTTCTTAGTGGAGGAAAGCTTTTTGGGGTATCAAATAAGTGCTGGAATTTTTGTATGAGGTGATGGACCTGATGTGGTATTTCTATTGGAGAAGTGGGTGAGTCATCTTTAAGTATTTGATAAATTTGGGTGGTATAGTCTTGAGTTATGGCTTTGAGGAATGAGAGTTGTTTGGGTTAGTTACCATGGAGAATGATGTGTCGACTACCAATTTTAAATTCCATTTTCAAATTCTGAAAGTCCCAAATGATAGGACCCAAAGTGTATAACCATTGGGTACCTAAGATAGCATCACAACCAGCTAAAGCAAGCAAATAAAAATCAACTTGAATTGGTGTACCTTGTAAATTCAAGGAGATGTTTTGACAAATTCCTTGGCTAGTGAAAGAGTCCCCATTTGCAATCATGACACTAAACATTGGAGAACTTTGAGATGTGAATCCCAAACTGCTGGCTACATAAGGATCCAGAAAATTATGTGTACTCCCACTATCTATAAGAATCAATACTTCCTGTTGCCCAATTATGGTTGTCAACTTCATGGTGGAACTAGTATTCCCGCCAGCTATGGCACGTAAGGAGATAGCAACTTGCTCAGATTCTTCCTCCAAATCCATGTCAATAACATTGTCTTCATCATGTTGCATCTCTAACAAAAACAAAGCTTGTTGTTTGCATTTATGGCCAGGAGTGAATTTGTCATCGCAGTTGAAACACAATCCTTTGTCTTTTCTTTGTTGCATTTCTGCAAAAGTTAGCCTCTTCACTATAGGATTTGTTTTCTTTGTTGAAGTGGAGGGGGCTGCTGCTGATTTGGAGAGGGGTAAGGTCTTGCGGCCACGAGAATGAATGCATGCCAAACTGATAGCTTCTTCAATAAAGGCTAGTCAAAGGAGTCGAATTGTGTCCTGGACATCATCCTTTAGACCACTAATAAAATTACTGAGCAAGAATTGATCGGGTACTCCTGGAACTCGATCAGTTAGTGATTCAAACTTTTCATTATATGCATTGATGGTACCCATCTGTTGTAGCTTGGCGAGTGCTCCCTCAGGATCATCAAATTCTAATGGTCTGAATCGTTTGTCCAAGGCTCTTTCGAAGGAGTTCCAATTATGCAATTGCCCAGAATTTTACAAATGCCTGTAAAATTGAAGTGCTCTTCCTTTTAGGGAGAAAGAGACATAGAGTACCTATTGGAAAGGTTGGATATTGTAGAGATCAAAGTATTGCTCAGCTTATAAAATCCATCCCATAGGATCATCACTCCCATCATATTTTAGGAGCTCTACCTTTGGTGGTTTAAGGTTTCCAACATCAGTTTGATCAACTGAGGTTGCCTTAGCTTTCGTCTCTCAGTGTCAGTGTCGGTTTCAAATTAGGCAGTGGGTTGTCTGCCATAATTTTGATTTTATAGCGAGATTATGAAATTTGTTATTAGGATATGGAAGGTGGTGGTTGTAGAGCTTTGATACCAAATTTGATAAGGAAAAGATAAAATTAACGTAAAAGAGAAAATAGCCTATAATATAAAAGAGAAAATAGCCTATTCAAGATGGCCAATCTCCTAACTTTTAACAAGAGTTTGAGTTTTGAAAGGTTTATTGCTTACCTTCTTCATTAATTCATAGCCAATAAATAGGTAAAATTCTATAGAAAATACCTAAGAAATAGGCTACAATATTTCTCAAAATTATTCAAATAATGAAATAAGATATTGAAAATATCAGCTAAAGACTAGCAACTGAAATTTATTTAAAAACAGCTAAACAATAGAAACTGATAGCTGAAAAATAGCAACTGATAACCAAATTTCTAGGAGAATTATATCAGTGTGTTGTCTTCTGTGTCTCTAAATAAACTTTTCAGAGCAGAGATATAGCAATGCATTATAAATATAGATCATTGGTATCAGATAAATTAATTTACTATGGCACGCCCATATTGAGATTCAATATGGATATGTTACTCTATTTGACCTGAAATTGACTTTTTTACTTTCCTAAATACACTCTGTTGAAGTCTAACATGCTTATATTGAGAACCTTAAAATAGCTTCATTAGGATCTGAAATTCATAATTATGGAACTTCTTCACTAAAAAACCATTATCTCCCTTTCAAGCCTAACATTACAAAGAATAGTAACTTAATTAATGAAAGAACTTAAAAACACTAAAAATTCAAAAATAAAGTACAAAAATAAATATTATTTATTAGCATAAATAATTGACAAAATAATAGTTTGTTTATATATATATATATATACACACACACACTTTGAGTGTATCTTGGGCTTAGTTAATATGACCCATATATGAGGAGTTATTTTTAATCTTTATCACAATCCAATATTTAATCAGATATTATAATTATGAAAATACATTTAACATTTTAAAAAGTTTATTTATACTAGGAGAAAAAATAAATAAATCTATAACCAAACAATTTTCAAAATTTTCAAAATTATATTTAAAAAAAAAAATTATATTTTTTTTATGAACTTTTAAAATGTAAATAAAAAAAAGGAATAGCCTTATAAACAGAGATAAAATAAAATTTTTTTCCTTCTCACTCAAAATCAATGCCAAGTTTACGATTCACTTTTGTGTTAAATATCATTAATTGCCAATAAATCTACATATCAACTTGCGACATGACATAATTATTTTTATATTATAATCAAATTAAAATGATAACCTTATATAAATTCAAATCACTAAATCGTATTGAATTTGTATTTTATTCAGCATTACCACACTATGTCTACATATTTAATTAGAAAAACATTTAAGTAGATACTCAAACAGGGATAGGACTAGAATGTTAGAGGTGGGGACTATTGTCTCCTAAAAATGTTTATAGAGGTCCATTAAACTGTTGGAGAAATAACAAAAATGTTTTCTTTGTCCTTCTTTGATAATTAAAAAATAAAATAAAAATAATTATATTTTCAAGTAAGCAATTGAATTTAATTTATTAGATGGGTTTAATAAAATAAAAAAAAAGGAGTTAAAAAACTAAAATAAATTATTTTATTAGCTTTATAAAAAAAAATTGATTCACCTACCTATGAATTACGATAATTTATAAGGAAATATTAATTCTGCTTTGTCAAATTCTACTAATATTTTAAATTTTAGCTAGACTTGTTCAACTTGCATGCAAACCCTAAGTTTGATATGAGTTTTCCTTATCCTTCACCCTCTGATTTGTGCTAGGTAAGTAGGTAAATTTGAGCAAACTTAGCAATTATATATATATATGTAAGTAGATTATATTAATTATAGACATAGCAAATTATTTTAGGGTATTTTTGGATATATAATTCCTTGAAATTATTATGAATTTAAATTATGAGTTAAATGTAAATCATAAAAAATAAGTATAATATCTAATTTGAAATACTCAATCATCTAAATAATTAATTATTCAAATGAACAATTAGCTTGAAAACTAATGTGGTATTATCATTGGATTATTAGTCTAATGATTGAGTATCTGTTCGTGTAGTTGAATAAATAAGAGTTTGAATCATAATAATTTTTATATTTAAAAAAAAAAATTGGAGGTAAAAAAAAAAAAAAATTAACATGACATTTGTGTAGTTACATTAACTATGGTTTGCTTTTCATTTTGTTTTGCAAGCTATTTAAAAGTATTTGTTTTTTTTTTTTCAGCTTGGAAAATGTTCAGATTTTAGGTTGAGACACTCACTTCTATTTCCTTTGCAAGTTGAATTGGAGAAGTTATAATTTTATTAAGTAGTTCTGCACTGTTGTTTTCTTTATCGCATTCATTGTTTATATTTCTATTTATAGTTGATGTGTAATTATATCAAGCTAAATCCTTAATGTTAATGAAATATGATTGAAATGATAATTCTGTGTGACATTAATAAAATGTTTGTATATATTATACTTAATAGATGGATACATAATTTTTATTTGATGACAATTACAACGGTCACATTATATTTTTATCGTTTATCGAATAGTTAAATTTATTATGAATTTTACAAATTTTATGTTATTTTATTTTTTTTAGTGTCCATTACGTATTTTTAAGTTTTGGGCATGACATAAAATTTATTTATTTTTTCTTTCTTAAAAAGTATTTAAAAATAAAATTTAACTTTTAATCTATTATTAGAATAGTATAAATACTTTATTATTATCTTACATGCCAGATTGTGCTATATATGAATGTCTTTTTTATATTTAAGTAGATACAAGTACATATTTCTCTCTCTATATATATTAAATATTAGGGAAGAAAAATTAAATTTTAATTTATTTTTTCATGTCATACATATATAGTTAAAATTATTTATAATTTGAATTGCTATTCTTAATTTATTTAAAAAAAATTATGAATCAAATAAATTAAATATTTAAAAATTTAATATTTATTAAATTTAAACTCTAATTATGATATATCTTATCTATTTACGTTAAGTATCATATTTCTATATCAATATCTGTTAGTGTAAATAATAATAAATTTTTTTTTTTTAAATAACATCTCGAATTTAAATATTGTGTATGAAAAAATAAATATTAAATTTTTATTTTTTTATTTTTTATGAGTATCTCTTTATTCAAATATAAATTAATGAAGACTGATATATATATATATATATATATATATATATATATATATATATATATATATATTTTGGTTGTATAGAACAGCTCTAATCATGATTATTATAGTTGATGACTGCACTGAATTAATACCTCACAAATTAATATGCCACTACCAAACCTTGGACCCCTCACTTTACCCATTTTCTAACACCAAAAGATGCTTAGTTCCCCATTCCATGCATCTGTATATGCTACAAACCTGTCCCCATTTATAATCACTAGGCAATTTCACTATTAATTATGGCACGCATCTCCAAAATAAACATTTTCTTGGAATTTAATTCCTTCACAATACAATATATTTTTCATTTAAATTACTTTTAATTTTAATTTAAATGAGATGTATAGTGCGCCTTAACACTGTCCAGCTGGCACTGCTGTCAGCAAATTAAAACAAAAAACAAAGATGATAAAGTGATCCCCACATCTCTACCAATTCCCATTTTCTTCACTCTCTCGCGTATGAAATTCCTTTTACTTTCCATGACACATCGTTTACCAAATCTTATTTTAATACTATCTGTTTGATTTAAACGTGTCACTTTCAAAGAGCGAGTTAAGGCTTTTTATGTATCTGCCAGATTGTTTGATTATTTGTTGTTCTGTAGAGAAATATCAAATGGGCATGAGTAAAAGAAGGAGCCTTTTAACTGGTACTGCCAATGACAACTGGATAGGGCAGTGAAACAGCTGTATTCGTCCACGTGGCGAAATCTAATTGGCTAATATCTGCAACTAATCCTTTTGAATGCGAGACATGTCGTACCAAGTGCCCTTACCAATACACAGTGACCAGCTTTAGCCAGCTCAGTGGGGCAACAGTAACGGCTAAATTTTTTAATTTCTTATGAGGGACATTTTTGTCTAGTTATATTTGATTTTAATTCTCTTAAAATCTCACGTGGCAGATGATGTGCATAATAATTAGATGACGTGTCCTACAGAGGGTCTGACTTTACTCTTTGATCTTGAAGAGGAAGCCAAACTGACTGGCTATAAAATGCGAGTGTTTTTGTTCTAATCTCTGTGAGACATTTCACTCTCCTCTCTCTCTCTATCCCTCTACTGAGTTTCTTTCAATCCTCTGCAACAATGTCTATGCTTGTGGGCTTCTTGGTGGGTCTTGTACTGGTCGGTTCGGTTAGCTCATCAAAATTTGATGAGCTTTTTCAACCGAGCTGGGCGCTAGACCATTTCATCTATGATGGAGAGCTTCTCAGTCTCAAGCTCGATAACTATTCCGGTACATAACATTGTTATTCTTTTTTCTGTCTATGAATCTTTCAATATATTTTCTTAGAAAATGTATCCAACGTTCAGTAAATAAAAAAAATATATAAAAGGAATTATAGTGAGTGAGTTAATATCGGATTTAATACAAGCCAAGAATACATGAAAGTGACTTATCAAGACTTGCCTTCATAAGCTTATGTATGTGAAAATCCATGTATTTGCGATCCTATGGACTTCAGTGTATCTAAACAAATATTTTTCTAATTTTTCAGGCGCTGGATTTCAATCTAAAAGCAAGTACTTGTTCGGGAAGGTTACTATACAGATTAAGCTTGTAGAGGGTGACTCTGCTGGAACTGTTACTGCTTTCTATGTAAGTGAGAAAAGAAGGCTTACAACATGGTAGATTAATGGAATATAAATTGATTAAAGCTTAATTATGACCTTGATTAGCCATCAAAATGTGTTGTTGCCGAGTAGTCTAGTAGTATAGCTACCTACTACTCTAGCCCTCTCGTGAATATATCTTTTAAATCTCTTTATAATGCATTTATTAGTTTAGGCCCCATTTCAACAAATAATTAATTATTCCTTCCCTCTAATGTTCGGTTTAGACTAATAAATTTTTTTGGTTTGATGGTTTAATCGCAGATGTCATCCGACGGTCCAAATCACAATGAGTTTGATTTTGAGTTCCTGGGTAATACCACAGGTGAACCCTACCTTGTACAAACCAATATATATGTTAATGGCGCAGGTAACAGAGAACAAAGACTGAACCTCTGGTTTGATCCTACAAAGGATTTCCACTCGTACTCTATCCTCTGGAATCAGCATCAAGTTGTGTAAGCACACTCATCACTTTCTAAACACGTGCTTCTAATTGTACACAAGTGCATTATGCATCATTATCTTACAAATAATTAAAAAATTGACATTAATTTTTTTTAATAAGACTGTAGAGAGTGGAGAATATTAGCCTAAATAAATGTCGGTAGAATTCTTAAATGAAATAATGTTAATCAAGTAAAAAAGAGTGAATCCAAATTATTATTGGTTCTTTCAAAAAGCAATAGAAAAGAGAGAAAATAATAGAGTGTGTACTTATTTTCAGTACATATGTGTGCTTGCCCAAAATAGCCCTGTTGGATGAAAAAGAAATAAGATATTGATGAATTTTGTAAGATCTTTCAGTAGAAAAGAGGAAAATAATTAGATATAACTTAATTTCAAAACGATAGTATTATTTTATTTTATACATGAATTAAAAATTTTATTTAATTATCTTAATTTTATCCTCTTTTTTTTAAAATATTTATAATTAAAATATTCTTATTTTTAGTTAAATTTATAATTTTAATATAAAAAATAAAAAAATAATTAATATATTTGATAATATTAATGTAACAAAATTAACAGAGGAAATAATAGACATACCCTGCATGCACTATAAGTGCAGCCTCATAAAATATGAATAATATATGAATAATAGATTCAGTTTTAAATTCTCTTTAATACTAAAATAAAAAAAATTTAAAACCCATTTCAATACCCTTAAATTAAAGGTTGATTGTGAGATCTAAAATGTATTATTTAAATATACATATGGTGTACTGAATAATCCCTCATATGATGAGGTTGCTGTGGTCTAACTGTGGCTATAAAAACTGAGAAGCAATATTATTATTGACTGCTGTACGGCATCATCTGCATGTGTAATAATACAGTGTGGCACAAAGCTAAAAGAAGCAGAAGACGAACCAACGCATGTAAAAATTAAAAAAAAAAACAAAGAAAGAAAATAAAAATGGGGCAGATGGGGTCCCACTATAATTACAGAGATGATGGATTTTGGCATGTAGTTGTTCCGTACATACACACAATGTGTACACTATTTGTGGACAAAAACTCTTTCACGAGATTCCCAATACTTTTGAACTTTCTCTTGTATTTTTTCTTCATTTCTTTCTTCTTCTTAGTCACCTCAACACAATAATTAAAATAAAATTAATTTCTTGTGGCCTTCAATTTCATAACAATAATTGGCATAAACAATTTTTTTAAAAAAAATTAAATTCGAAAATTTTCACTTGAATATATTTTAATTTAATTTTCAATATTTATTCTAACTGCAGATTTCTAGTGGATGAGACACCAATCAGATTGCATACAAATATGGAAAACAAAGGAATTCCATTTCCAAAGGATCAACCAATGGGAATATACAGTTCAATTTGGAATGCAGATGACTGGGCTACACAAGGAGGCCGTATTAAGACTGATTGGAGCCATGCACCCTTTATTGCCGCTTACAAAGGGTTTGAAATTGATGCTTGTGAATGCCCCGTGTCAGTGGCTGCTGATGATATTGCTAAGAAATGTAGTAGCAACGAGGAGAAGAGATACTGGTGGGATGAGCCAACATTGGCCGAGCTTAATTGGCACCAGAGCCATCAGCTCTTATGGGTTAAGGCTAACCATATGGTCTATGACTACTGCACCGACACTGCTCGGTTCCCAGTAGTTCCTGTAGAGTGCCAGCACCACCGCCACTAGCCAGCTTAGGAGGAGGAGGAGTTGGGCTTGGGGGGTTTGTTTTTAATGTTTGTAAAAATCAAATGAAGAAAATGGGGGAAGGATGATATCAAAAGATCACATAAACATGTGCTCCATGTTTCATATATTTTGTTCATTAAGATTGTACGATATTATGATATGTTAATTAATATGATTTCTTCTTTGTTTTATATAATTCTATTGCAACGGTTTTGCCATTGATAATACTCATTTAGCATCTGCTGGTTGAGTTGATGCAGTTTAATAATTCACGGAGCATATTAAATTTTTTTTTATTTAATTCAATTCACAAAAAAATTAAAGTCAATACAATTCAATTTATAATTACGAAGAGGAGTTGGTCAAATTATATAATTTTATATTATATTTTATATTAATTAATTCTATTAAAAAAATAAAATATATCAATATATTTAATAAAAATTTATAGAGTATAATAATATAAAACTAAGAAAGATATAATTTATTTTTAAAATTGAAGAAATTAATATAATATATTAGATTTTAAGAGTTAAATAATATATAAGGAGATAATTTTTTTTTTTTAAATTTAAAATTTTTAAAAATTTATTCAGACATTTATTTTAATAAAAATAAATTATTAAAAATATTTTAAATTTAATAAAATATGTACTTTATTTTTATTATTTATTATAAATTAATTTTAATATTAAATTAATCAAAACCAAAATATATAATTATTTCATAAAAAATTTAAAAAGTCATTACTAATTTATATTTTTTTTAGAATAATGAATCTTTTTATAATAATATAAATTTAATTTTTATTTTATGAAATTAAACATATTTTATTGTAAAATTTTTCTATCAGCTTATAAAGAAAATGATGAAAATAATTTTTTTTTTATTTTTTAAATAATATATAAAAATTAAAAATCATGTACAATTTCATGAAACAATGTTTAAAGTAAAATACATCAAATTAGAGTTTCTAATATATTCAAATACAATCTCAAAAATTAGCTTATATTTATTAACACACAACTCATTAATATTAATGTGCATATAAATTTATTGTAAATTGACTAAATTCAAATTAATTTAAATTTTTAACTTAAACTATATATATATATATATATATATATATATATATATATATATATATATATGGGTCGGTTCGGTTTGCAGATTGATACATGTAATATTTAACTTAATTCATAAAATGTATATTGAAAAAATTTCGAACCAACCTAATTTAGAATACATAATAAATCACGATTTAATTGCGGGTTAAATTGGATTGGATTAGACTGAATAAATTAGGCGGTTTATGAATACCCCAACTCTAACTATTTATTCTCTGTATGTTTAATAAAATAATTTATCAGTTTATCTATTTTGAAAAATTAATAATATTATTTTTTTTAATTAAATTAAAATTATGTAAAATTTATTAGTTTTCTTAATTTTAGCTTAAAGATAGAAGACAGTAATTTTTTATAAATTTTGCGTGATTAAATTGTATAAATTATTAATAGTTAGTGTTAGAGATGAGAAAATTGTTTTTGAGAAATCACATTTATTTTTATGGATGACTTACCTAATTGAGGAGAAGAGGTATGAATCTCATGGAGTTTTGCTCTTTACTCAAGCTAGGTCTTTAAGAGCATATATCATATGTAAAAATCTTGACATGAATTACAAATTATATACTTGGATAATATTAAAATAAATAAATAATTAAAAATATTAAAATAATAACCCAACAAGAGTGTTCACTATTGGATCTTCTTTCTTTTTAGAACAACATTACAACTTTAATTAAATGTTTTTCCCTAATAATATATACAATTGATAGCTGGACAATATTAAATTAAAAAATTAATAAAAATCAGAAATATTAAAATAATAACACAGTAAAAAAGGAAATAAGTTTTTTTTTTTTTTTTTTTTTTTTTTTTTTGAGATAAATAGACAAACACCCTCCCCACCCCTCCTTAAATCATCAAACAAAATATCAGACAATATTGGAGGGACATAAGTTTTGAAACCTATTATCACAATTTCTATAAATCATTCATTGTTAGGTTCAACTGCTAAGTAAGGTACCATAGAGTTGGAAAAAAATATAGTTGGTTGGGGCACAGGGACTGCAAGGCTGTGAGCAAATTGAGATAAGTGCAATATTTACTTTTAGAGATAAACTAGATAAAAATAAAAGGTTAGCTATTGCGGAATCCTTGGACCATTTTAGTGAAAAATGGAAGTTTGTTCATTTTTAAGTGGGAGATGCAATTCTTAATAATTTTCTAAACTGCACATACCAATTTATTTTATATACCCAATTAATTTATAATGAAATATTTTAATTAATATGACTTTTTTATTTTTTTTTTACTAAAATATATTCATATCATTTTTTACTTCATATATTTTTATTTTATCATATGAGTGTATACACTCACTATAAACAAGTATTTTCTTTTTTTTTTTTAAAGGAAATAGAAAAAAAAAAATTATTATACATAGATACAATCAATCCCCATATTCCCTTTTTATTGTAAATAAATTTTATAAATTTTTATAATTTTATTTAAAATTTCATATATTTTGTATTTGACATAAATAAAAATATTCATTTTATTCATGTATGAAATTCAACTTAATTTAAATCAAATATTATTATTATAATAAAAATATTCATTTTATTTATGTTTGAAATTCAACATAACCAAATCAAATAATAAATTTTATAATTTAAAATCATTTATACTAAGTAAGAACTAAAGTAATAAACATTTTAATCAACTATACTTATTAAGTGAATTCATAGAAAACATCTAATTTGTTGCATATGAATTTCTTATGACTCAGTTCCCATCTCATTGATTTTGATTTGATCCTTAAAATTATAAAATAAATAGGGAATTTTCATTATTTACAAATCTCTTAATTTTGGCATGAATAATTTTATCAAATTATAACCATATATTACAATTAAAAAATTTTAATACATACAAAATCATGTTTAAGTATGTATAATTAATATGAATAATTAAACATTTTTAAAGTATTTGTGCATCCTAGATTAAATTAAATATAAAATAATATTAAAAATTGGTAATCTTTTATTTTACTTCAAAATCCAAATGAATTAAAATTATTAAGTTTCATTAAATTTATAAATAAATAATTAAAATTTAATATAATACAACTAACTTTAAATTTTTTTAGTTGAATTAAACATTCAAATAATAAATTTTAAAAGTATTAACAAGTGTCAATCCATAAAGAGTACTATTCAACATTGTTTACATAGTTATTTCAATGTTAATTAAAAAGAGAGAAAAATTCAAATTTGAAAGACAAATAATAAAATTTGAATGTTAACTGAAGATAAAGAAAAAAAAAATTTGATTTTAATTAAAGAGAGAATTAAATTTAAATTTTAATTGCAATAAAAATGAAAATTTTAAAAATCAATGAAAATTAGAATTACCAACACCATCCTAATAATTATTTATAATTATTAATATCCTACTGATCTAAATTAACTAATATACCAACAATTTTTCTTTGAGAAAACATTATTTATTAAATAAATGAAATCTAAAATTGATATTTTTTTTAGCAGCAAATATCAATCCATCATTTAAAATCATATATATTTATCATTAAATTATGTCTATAAATATAAATCAAGATACATAAAATTGAATATTTCTTTAATAATATATAACCAATTTTTTTTGTATAGTTTGGACAATCTATTTGTTAAATTATTTCAGTCATGAAAAAAGAATAAAAAAAAAAAAAAAAGGCTTCCATTTGCATGATGAAAAAAAAAAAAAAAAAAAAAAACAAGACATCATAAAGCAACAAGCCAACAACTTTTATATTTATATGACTTGCCATGTAAATCACCACTTGACAAAGGAGTTAGTAGGTTTGACAAGGGAGAGTTGGGCTCCAAGCCTGCAAAAAAAGAGGAAAGTAATCAAAGGACAAAAGTCTTATGATTCAAGAAGTAAATAGAAGATTTTAGTGAGAGTAAACACTAAAAAAAAAATGCTAACTACCGACAGTGAAACGTAATCCGTTTCTATTTCACAATAGCGACATATTTGTGATAGAAAAATTTTGTCGTTAAATACCTGTAACTATTGACCCAGCGGCATATATTGTCATTCTGTCGCTAATTACGGAAGCATATTATTTCTTCGTAAAGTTAATTTTGTTGATAAATCCCCCTTCAATAATGAAATATGAATTGATAAATTCTCACTAGTTTCTTAAAATACAATGCAGAATTAGCAATAAAATTCACTCATGATAGTAAAATTTTTTGCCAATTTTGAAGGAATTTTATCCAAATTTTTATAATTTTACTTTTTAATCCGTCATAATTATTATTTTTTTATTTTTTTATATATATTTTTTAATTTATAAATATGATTATAAATTAAAAATAATTATATATTTTAATTTATAAATATTTATATATTATTTATTATACTTTATTTATCAATATGATTGTAATTATTTAAATATAAATACGAATGATATTTTGAAAATTTAATTATAAAAGAAATAATTATATGATAAGAAATAGTATCAAATATTTAGAACAAAATAAAATGTGTAAACATATATAACAAAAATAGAAAATGTACTACAAATATCCATCTATGTCATGACCAACATCTTGTTGTGTTAGAATGAGCAGAATCAGATTGTCCAGTAGCATTAATAGGCTGCACAACAAGATATCTAGAATCAATAGCAGAATCAACAGCAGCAGCGTCAACATCAGCAACATCTGCAGGATAATTAGTGTCAGTTATCTCATCATTTGGAAGCCTAATATGCTCCTCCAGCCGCCTGAGTTGATGAAGAATGGTATTGGAGTCCAACTGCAGCTCATGTTTATGTAGCTCTATCTACTCCCTCTCTTTGCTGCAACTAGTCCCTTACTTGTACAATCTTCTCAAGGTATTAGAGTTTTAGGTCAAGTAATATGCGATTGCTTGAATCATTATACCCTAAATATTTAATTTGAAATATTTAGCATGCTGTCTTTAGCTAATATATATAGAATTACACTAGATTTAAACCAGTTAATGGGCTCATTAGATCCACTACAAATATCCATTATCTATTAGAACTTATATTAGAATATATATTATGGTTATTTAATATACTCAACAATCTCCTCCTATGTTCTATATATAACACTTTTCAATAGATAAATAATATAATGTTCAAAACAAAATATTGAATTATTATTTCACAAAAAAATTCATTACTCAAAATATGAATTCTTTAAGCACACTATCAATTTTAGAAATAAATTAAATTGATGCAAATAAATTAAATATATTTGAATAATAAGTATACCAATATAAAGTTTTAGAATTTAACTAAACTTAATCAACATGGGTATTTTCACTTGCAATTAAACTATTTATTCAACTGAAAGAAAATATAATAGTCTCCCACAGTCCAGAGCTATAGAAGAATTATTCAT
>CANXYC010975170.1:0-13778 GCA_948193065.1 Aleurites moluccanus
ACTTTTAGGCTAATCCTTGATTAATTAGTAATTAATCCATTAATTAACTCTTAAATATTTTTAATTTACTTTTCTATAATTTTAATACTCTAGTATTTTCAACTATATTCATATTGCTCATTCTATTCGATTTAATTCTCATTTAAATTCTATAATTCACTCTAATGTCTATTTTCCATTGTTCTTGATAAATTTTCGGTTATTGCTTCCTGGAGAATTTAAAAAAAAAAATCCTACCCAATTTGAATTTTCCATTATAATCATTCAGGTTATTACACTAACATTAAACATTCAGATGTCAAACCCAAAAAATAAAAAATAAAACTTAGTATGATGAATAACTTGAGAGCTAATACTTGAAATAGTTGTTTCATTGTAGATACGATCAAGGAGAGTAATAGAGCAAATGTGAGCAATTAGATGAAAAAATACCGTGGGTTTAGACAAATAAAGAAATTATAAAACTCAATTAAACAATTAAATGAAAAAATAATGGGTTTACTCATGTATCTGACAAAATAATTAGAGATAAAATAAGAAAAGAGAGAGAGAGAGCTTCCAGATTATATTAATAAATAAAAAGAAAGGAAAAAGTGATAAGTGAGACCTAAGTCATTAATCAAAGTCAAAAATATCAAGTGGATGTTAAAATTATACAAAAAAAGAAGGAATATTATTTTTGCAAAAATTATTAGACATAATATCATTTTAGGATAGTTTCCAATAAGTTTTGAATTCGATGACCTTTCTTCAATAAGTAACAAGCTTCTAATCGTTGAAAACAAATGTTAATGGTTAATCCTCAAAATAGTTTTATATTATTAAAATTAAAAAATATTAATAGACTCTTTTTAAAACAAGTAAATAGTAAATTTTAAATGATAAAATAAATTTAATTTTCTAAAATAAATAAATAGTAAATTTTAAATATATTATAAAATAAGTTAATGATGAAATTTAAATATATTGTAAAAAAATAAATCTAAGTTTTTTTAACACTGTAAAATTTTAAATTTTTTATTTTTATTTACACAAAAATTAATTATTTTTAAAATGCTTATTATCTTTTTATTCTATTATTATTTTAAATTATTAAATTATATTTATATTTATTTATTTCAAATTATTATATTAAATTACTCATAAAATTTTATTTCATACATTGAAAATATTATTGTCACAATCCAATCTCGAGAAGCGGGACCAACTTGCAATTAGACTAAAATTTAATCATATAAGTTTAGCAAATACTATATTTATAGGTTATAAGATTATACATGGATATTTAATCAATTATTTCCATTTAATTATTATTTAAGTACTATTAAATAATCTATGACAAATCAAATATGACTTATTATAACTAATAACTCTCTATAAGTTAAGCATAATCTAATATTAATATTTGAAAATCATATAAAATCTCTCTAAAAGTAATTATTTATAACTACTTTTATTGGCTTTGGAATAAATGAAGAAAACATTGCCAAAAGAAAACCATATACTTGTAAAAAAATTAAAATTTAAAGGAATGAGCAAATCTCGCACTTAATAAGAAAATATATAAAGATATGAAAGAAATCTAACATTTTAAACATATGCACACCTAGCACATATACAACAATTAACAATAACTCAAATACAAGTAGTAGTTTTAATAAAGCATTAAATACTTTCTTTTAAGTCATATAGTATAAGAACATAAAAATCTCACATCTCACTTATACAAATAATTTTTTCTTATATAATCATATGTTCATTTAAAATAAATAATTATTTAGAATAAATAATGAGAGAGAGTTTCAATTGGACACTTTAATTTACATATCGTGGCACATATCCCTATAACATATAAAATTCAAAACTCGTATAACATATAATATTCAAAACTTGTATAACATATAAATATTATAGAGTATATACTAAATCATTCCTCGCAGGTCAAAATCATATAACATATAAGGCCAAAATCTAAGACAAATACAGATGCCCCATGGAGTTCAAGTCTTTATCTTATCCAAATAAAAAAAAAAAAATCATATAGAAAATAATTATAATAATACTATTAATAATAATAATAATAACTTATATACTTATATGAAAGTAAATTTAAATCTCAAAAATTCAATGGCAACCATTACATATATACATTATTGCAAATAAACTTTTATATTATATAATTATCAATATTATATAGTCTTCCTTCTCTAACTTCTAATTGTAAGTCAAATCAATTATTCAAATAATAATCATACACATAAAAATTAAATTATTTCAATAAATTTTATATATTCCTTCACCTGAAATCAAGTATTTTTTTAATAATATCTACAAGTTTTGCCGATCACCCAAGTCACAATATGGGCAAATACATACACATATTACTAAATAAAATAAAAATATAATATTCTCAATAAATGCTCAATTTAATAATGTTAATACAATTCTAACATGATAAATCATACCAATGTAATATGTATAACTTATACTCCAAAATTTCTCTAATATATCTATTATGGCAGTAGAGATATTTTTTATTTCAGAATACCATAAACTAGTTCAAATTAATTCAAAGTTTTAACAATAAATAGATAATATGTAGATAAATACATCTCTAAAAAATCTCTAAATTTGGAATATATTCGACTCTCCAAATATCAATCCAAATTTGATTTTACTGCTAGTTGTCTTGACACTGATAGTATATGAAAACAAACTTATAAAATTATCTTCTACAACTCTAAAAATTCTAAAAAAATTTTAAAATACATTAAACATAACCATTAATCATCCCAAAAAAAATTCGAATAAAAATGATTTCATTTGGTTGCTTGAAAAGTTCTCATTTTAAATATGACCTATACAAGCCCCTCGTCAGACAATTTACACCATTTCTAATATAAAATTAGATCCAACTGCTAGATCATTCTGAAATTTAAATTATAGAAACTAGATATCATTTTTTAAATATATCAAAATTACATCGTCAAATATTGATCTAATCACAAGTTATATAATTAGAAATTTTGATTATTGGCAAAGATCTATATGAACCATAATTCATTACTCTAAAAAAATATTATCAAGAACCTTAAATGCAATATATCCAACAACTAATAAATGTATGAACTAAGATCAACTCCATATATGATTGAAAATTCACAATATAATTTTACTTTATTTTTTCTTCCATAAAATTTCACAAAATAGAATATCAAAATATAATCAATACTTAATTTAATTATATTTGATTCTTATTTTTATAATCTTAAAGTTAATTACCCAATAATCCATCAATAAATATATAAATTATTTCAAAAGCGTTGAAATTATGATTTAATGACTTACCTCTAATCAAACTTTAAGAACTTTGGAGAAAAGTTAAAAAAAAAAAAACTAAAAAATATCGAGCAAAAGTGTGTATCGTTGAACGACAGCTTCTCTATTATTTTTCATTTTTTTTTTATTTTCACAAAAGTGGTAGCTGCTCTCTACTCTCTCTCTCTTTCTATATATATATATATTTATAGATAAAATTCTAAAATCTCTCAACACTCTAATCAATTAAACTTCATGCTAAAATACTAAATTGCTCCTGATAGAATAATTTCTAAAATATCCTAATATATTTAAAATATAAATTATAGTTAAAATAATCCAAATTAACTCTATAATTCATATTTATATCTTAAATCATTATTTTTAATCCGTAATTTAAATTTGACCTATAAATATATATCAAATTATCAAATTATTTTTATAGAAAAATTATAAAATTTATAATTATATAATATTAATTTAATTATTTTATGTTTAATTTTGATTTAATTCTAATTGAATTTTTAAATTGTAGCTTTTTATCTCTAAGAATTCGATGATCGGGTTGGGTTATAACATAATTTGTCAAAGAACAAATAGGACCACTACCATTGCTTTATTATTGGCATGTCAACTCTTAAAGATGGTCCTGATTGGTGATTGCCCTGATATGTGATGTGGCTTAATCTTAACCCTCCATATTCCCATGAACAAGGACCTTTATGGGCTGAATGGAACACTCATGTGCATTCAAGATTTTGCGCCAAAAGTTTTGGGCTGTATCCAACCAGTTCTTGGTTGAACCGGTTTAATATGATGATATCATTATGATGTCATATCTATAATCTTATTTTTAAAATTATATAAAAAAGAAAAATTTATTCTAATAATATAAAAATTAGGCTAAACAATTATAAGAGAGAGACTAAACTACGGGTTGAGGGGGGTTACAGTATATTTTTACATAATAGCTTCTCATATATCCTATTTTATCTATTTAAAAAATTTTATAAAATTTTTTAAAAATTATATTTTGATAGTATTTGATATAATGAATCTATTGATATATTTTTAATACTAAATAAAAATTATTTGGATAGAAAAAATATATTAAAAATGAGTTAAATCTAGACCGTTAAATATAATACATAAAATTTCTAATGCATTTTTTTCTATCCAAATAATTTTTATTTAGTATAAAAAATATATAAATAGATTCATTATATCAAAAACTATCAAAATATAATTTTTTAAAAATTTTATAAAATTTTTTAAATAGGTAAAATGGAGCACATGAGGGACACTACACTTGGCATATATATTATGTCTAATAAAATTTTTATATTTGGGTGTAAAAAAGAATATTAATTTCTTGCCACTGATAAAAAATAGACATATATTTATAATAAAATTTTAAAATATTAATTAATAATTGATTTAGTATCCAGGAACATAATATAGCTAAGAATATTCTCCATGTTATAAATAGTAACTTATTTAAATTGAAATTTAGATGAAACATTTATTTATTAAATATTTTTTTATATATTTAATTTTCACTTTGACTCGAATTTAAAATTTAAGTATGGAAAATAATTCGGATATATAAAATTATATGAAGTTAAAATTTAGTATTAATCATAAAAAGATTTATGGATCATTTAATTAGATACTCATTAATCAAAAAATGGCAAAGGAGTGTGGGGGCAACGAGTTTCTGACAAAGTTGATCTTGATATGCCACCAACAGAATGGAAGTTAACCACCACATCTATCTAAAAGCTAAAAAAGAAAAGAAAAAAGAAAATGGAAATAGTAAAAATCTGTTTTTAACTTCAATGTTTTTTGTCCATTGCCCACTTATATCCTCTCTCTTTCTCTCTCTCTCTCACAGACAACTTCATCTGCAAACTTATTAAAGGTATGTGTTTGCCCCACTTCATAAATGTTTAGCTGGATTTCATTACTTTGTCTTCCAACTCTTCAAGTTTTTGTGTCCCTCAACAGGAAAAAAAAAAAAAAAGCAAATTTAAGGGATACCCTTATTTTGTTATTTCCAAATATAAATTTGCTCAATTGGGTAATGGTTAATTTAGTTTCTTTGTTATTAAAATCTGTCACAATCCTTTTTAGCTTTTTTTTTTCTTAAAGCTTGTGAATGTTAAATGGTGTATAGTTCAGATTTGCAGCTTTTATGGTGTTTGTAGTAGTTTTTATTTTAAGAAAAAAAGAAATTTATGTAAAGTATTTGCTTTTTAGTATTTTAACATTTCTTTGTACAGGCATGGCAAGAATAGGAGAAAGGGTTGTTCTGTTCTCTGTTTTTGCGGCTGTAAGTTTGTAGGAAATTGAAAAAGGAAGTTTTAGCTTTGAGAGACATTACAATGCCAGTTCCTCTTGCTCCTTATCCAACACCTCCAGCACCTTATACACCACCTGCCAATGGTATTTTAATCTGTTTTGCTCTTCTAATTTTAGGCTTTTAACTATGAAGTTTCCTCTGTTTGTTTTGACCTCAAAATCTTTTTGTATTGCGTATTAAACAAAATGAGCCGCACCTATTTGCTAAAAGTACAAAATAGAATAAAATAAATACAGTTAATTTCCCAATAGTTGATGATTTGGGTAATCAAGAAATTCTGCAAATACCATTGAGAGTTAGTTTTGCTTGCTATAGTTATTTCTCAAAAATAAACTACTAAGGAGATTCCAAGTTCATTTTCCAATCTATTATAATTACCAAATATTTGATTAAATTTCAGCACAGGATAATGGTGAGTCTTGAGTATATTTTTCCCCACTTCAAGACAAATGGACTTTTGCAGAAGGGATGATTCTCACCCACCAAGGCTCTAGTTTTTATTTTACTTTTTTACAAGATGTTGTCAATTCCTGCAATTCATAGCTTTTATTGTTATTAGTTAGACTTCCACGAGTGGCTTAAACACATAATCTCATAATTTTGAAAATGACTGCGGTACCATTGGGTCACACCTTAATGGTCCTAGAATCTATATCTTAATTCAAATTTATGTTGTTTTGTGCTTTTATTTACCTGAGGCTGCAAAGTTAGTTCAGAAACTAATTTTTGTTTTATCAGGTGCACAAAGCCAGCTTGTCTGTTCAGGATGTAGAAACCTTTTACTCTTCCCAGTTGGAGCAACTTCTGTATGCTGTGCTGTATGCAATGCAGTCACAGCTGTGCCCCCTCCTGGTATAAATTATTTTCTCTATTTTCTTCAGGGACAATTTTAATTTATTATTTAATCACAAGCTCAATTTGATTGTGAATTATACGTATAAAACTGCAAAAAAAATGCCTTACCAGAATGATAACTTTCCTTTTTTTTTTTTTTCTTGAGTAGACTGATCTTTACTTAAAAAAACCAACATGCAAAAACCATAAAGTTCAATTTAGATTCTTTGCCTTTCCTGTCAATGCTCTTACGATTTTGCTATGATGACCAATGGCGAGCCAGAAAATTTAGTTAGCCGAAGCAATGTATATGTATACATACACATACACAGATATTAGTAAAAAAAAAAAAGTTCAAGAATTAATGAGGTTCTAAAAACTGAGGACACTGAACACGTATCTAACATTTCAGTTGTCTAAAGAGACCAATGCCAAAGCATAATCACTTGTGTTTAACTTTGAACAGGCACAGAAATGGCGCAGTTGGTTTGTGGAGGCTGTCACACCTTGCTCATGTACATCCGTGGAGCGACAAGCGTACAATGTTCTTGTTGTCACACCATCAACTTAGCCTTAGAAGGTATTGAATTTACCGTAGAATAAATATTACTATAAGAAGAATTGATTTAACCATTCTAGCTAGTCTAATATATATTACCTGAAAATTAAATATAGCTAAGATTGCCATGCTACTAGATGGAAATAAGATTGAAACTTATACTATGACAGCAAATCAAGTGGCACATGTGAATTGTGGGAACTGCAGGATGCTATTGATGTATCAATACGGAGCACGATCAGTGAAATGTGCTGTTTGTAATTTTGTGACATCAGTTGGGGTCAGTATATATTACTTTAGCTTAATTATGTCAATGAATTAATGCTATGTTTGATAATGCAGTAATAGAATGAAATATAATGATATCAAAGGCATTTTTAATTTAATGTTTATACTAAAAATGTATTTGATTACATCATCATATCCCATTTACCAAAGATAATCCTATGATTTTGTGTATTCTTGGAGAAAAATTCTCCAGAAGTCATTAAATAGGAGTTTACAAGTAAATGAAGAACCAATTATTGATGATAATTATTGATGTGAAAAGCCTAAAATCTTGAATCGTCCTCCAAACTTGAAAATCTTCAACCTCCTATGCAAAAGCCTTCAAGAAATCTCAATCTAATATAAAACTATGAAAGAATTAAAGATTGGAGGGTAATTTTCCTCTAACTAATATAAATCTTTCCTATATATAGGAGTATCAAAAATCTAGACAAAATCTTGGAACCCTTTTAAGCTTGGAAAAATCGAATTTGCGCACAACCTCTGTGCACAACCACTCACAGTATGCACAACTGCTCTGCACAACCTCTCAAAATATGCACAACCGTACACTTTATGGAGCACAGTTGTGCCAATTTCTTTTAGAGAGGCAGACCTGAATTTTAAGGCATAACCGTGCACCTTTCTTCACATGGTTGTGCAATCTTTGGAATGATGATTTTAGCTCAAGTTCCTTTTGCACAGCCATGCTAAGCTCCAAGAAAATTGATAAAAAAAGCTCCAAAAACCTAGTAAAACAACAAAAACCACTAACAAAGTAACAAACATAAAAGGAATATAAAAATAACAATTATCTTAATTTAAAACAAATTTAAATGGATGAATTATCAATAATAAAATCCTTTTTGATATGCATTTTACCCATACATCAGTGTTCAAACTTATAAAAATCCTAAAGCACAGATATGGAATGAAATAGTAACTTTAGGCCTATAGAGCAAACTTGAAAACTTAACTTTTCATTTCAATTCTTTTCACAGGATAAACCGTTCTTCTAGCTTGATCTGCCTAATATATGTCTTGAATTCCATTGAAATCTCTTTTTTTTGCTTTGAAATTTGATTTATCTTTCTTTATTTGGAGGAAAAATTCAAGTTTATCTTTTTATGCTTCAATGAATAATCTGCAATTTTTAGTAGATGACTTCAGTTCCCCATTTGTGTTTTCTCCTTTGTCTTTTCAGAGTTGGGGTTAGATAGATAATGCCATGTAATTTTTTTTTTTGGCTTCTTTTAGGCCTTTTATGCATGCATTTTGTACATTAACTATAGGTTCTTGACTACAAGTCTATAACATGATCAATAGCAAGAGTTTAAATTTCCTAACAATATACCAATAGAAAGTATACATAGCGGTAATCTGTTTGCTGCATTCTATCTTTATTGACAGAATCTGTGTTTGCTTTCCCATATAATAAGCTACAATTAAGGTACAATAAAGATGATTTGTTCAATTGGTCATGGACTGATGACAGGGTTAGCCAAACTTTGTTTTTTTTAATATTAAAAACTTACCATTAAAATCATATTATTTGTATATTATTAGAACACATTTAAACTAAGTGAGCTTATTTCAGTAATTAACGTCTAAGTTTAATGACTAAGAATGCAAATTACCCTTGCATTGCCTTAAAAGTGGTGTTAACTATTACCAAATAATGCAGGCATCGACTAGTACTACCGAGCAGAAGTTCAGCAGCTGAAGTTATTATTAGTGACCAAAATTGGTGATTACAGATTCTACAGCTTCAGTTCAGCATATTATTACAGTATCTTCTCCAGTGAGTGCATCTCTGTTGGTAAAGCAGAGAAAATTACCATTTCACATGTATAGAGTTATTTTCTCCTTCGGTTGCGTGACCCTTATGATAATGAATAAGAAGTTTTGGTATATTTCAAGAAGTATTTCTATGAAGAAACTTAGAGATTGTGAGTGTAATTTGGAAATTTTTCGGATAAGATAAACTTCATTTTCTGTTACTTTGACTATATATATGTGTATGCAAGTAAGCATCAAGTACACGAGAAAAAGTTAAGTAATGCAAATGCTTTTTCTGGTTTTCTTTGATTGTCTTAATCTTATGCTCTAAATACAACAACTACTGCTTGGAAAGTCATTTTATGCCAGATAGATAAATTGTGGTGGATGATAATAACTAATAAAATAACAATTCTGATTTTCTATCTCATTTGATCTCCTATCTGTCGTTCCATATAACTTCTTGTGTGTCACATTACATTTTTTTAAAATATTTTGATAGTCAATAATTTTTCATTAATTATATGAATGAGATAAAAAATAAAATATCAAATGAGACAAAAGATTCATATTAATAAAATATGAGACCAAAGAGATAATTATTTCAAGAAAGAAACATCGAATAATTAGATTTTTGAAAAAAAAAAAAAACGGTGGTTAAATAAAAATGTATGGAGATTTTTTCATATTTAGATTTAACTATCAGATTACACTATGACATTTTAAAAAATGTAAGATAGGTTTGATAAACTACAATGGTATTTAAATATGTAATATAATGTTTACGCCAAAAATACACTATTATTAATTATAATATTATTATTTTACTCAATTTAATTTTAATTTTAAAATTAAATGAAATTATTTCAGTCTTAATTTGAAAATTAATTTAGATCATATATATGAATATTATTACTAAAGCAAGAAATGTTGGGGAGGCTTTTACTCTCCCCGTTGAGGTCATCACCTATCGGACAAAAGTACAGATAACAATAATAGGACTTTCTCCATCTCACATGAGTTCTGACTTCTGAGTCTTAAACTTAAAATTCACGTGTTTGTGTGAGAGAAAATCATACGAATGATCTTATCCAATAATTTTCCATACGTACATTATGATCGACTCTTGTAAAATTTATATGTTTGTAATAAAAAATTAAAATATCAAAATTAATAAAAAATTAAAATATCAAAATTAACGCGTGGTAAAATATTTTAATTTATATAATTTTTTATTAATTTATTTTATTAAAAAAATATTAATATTATTTTTTGTGATATATTTTTATCTCGTTAATTAATACATATTATTTTTTAAAATTAAAAGACATTTAATATATATTTTTTCTATATATTTTTATCACATTAATTAATATATAAATTAAATATTGACAAAACTTATTAGTTAGTGATAAACGAAATTATCCACTTGTTTGCTAGAAGATGATTATGCAAATCTATCCATTAAATATTTTTAAAATTATTAAATAGAACAAAAATATATTATTCATACTTATTTAAAAATAAATTTATATAAATATATTTTTATTTTAATTCACTTTTATATAAATAATAAAAATATATTATCATTCTATATAATAATTTTTCTGAATTTTTTATAATAACTTCTCATATCTACGCTATGATTGAAACTCTTTTACATTAATTATTCATTTTATATTGTAAAATCTATATGTTTGTGAAACAGAAATTATTATGACGGTCCTATTCAATAATTTTTTAAATGTATTTACATGTTCGTTTCTCTCTCATGTAATCATAAATCTCATATGATGAAATCACACGTTTGAGAGAGAAAAATTATAAAATGGTCCTACTAAATGATTTTTCTTACGTACTTTTATATTCGTCTCTCTCCCATGAGTTGCGAGTTTCCCAAGTGAATTTGCTTGTCTGTGAGAGGGGAGAATTATGAAGACAGATGTGCTCATAATTTTTCATATGTAGCTTTATGGTGTAACGGTGTTTTATTTGTCACATATTATCATCATCACAACATCTCAATCAACTTTGTTTTTTAAATCACATCCTACATATTTAAGATACTATAAGTTATTAAACCTCATTCAATTTCTAGATATCATATTCAAAGGCGAAAGCAAAAATTAATAAAAAGTACAAAAATTATTTATAAGGAAATTCTGTTATTTCTATATTATTTTGAAATGAGTAGAACTAATATTAAATTAAAAAGTGTACACATTACCTATTTATTACCATTCTAAAAGTTTAATATTGTTGCAGACTAAACTAGCCATCTGGAATATTTTACACATTTTAATAGCATTCTACATAATATTTTATATAATATTACACATTATTATATGAAATTAGAATTCAACAAATATATAATCGCATTTTACACAATATATAATTACATTTTGCATAATATTTTACACATTAAAAAAAGTTGTAAATTTTTTTTTTTAAATTTCAAAATTAAGTGTAAGCAAGTACTCATTTATCTTAACTTTCATCTGCCACTGCTCATACCTTAAAATTTGAAAAAAAAATTAATTTTTTTTTACTTTAATAAAAATCTTTTGAAAAGGACAAGTTCCTTGCCTAATTAATTATAGCAATTAATTTCATCATCTTTTCTCCTTTTTTCTACTTTGTTTGCAATATAGCTTGTTGTTGATATTGTTTCAATAGAAAATAACTTCATCTCTCTCTATTTTCAAGAATTTCTTTCATATTTTTCCCCTAATTATAATAGTTTTTTGAATTTTAAAAAGAGAAAAGATAGAAATTATTCAGTGCATTAAATGACTTTATACTCACATTTATATGTTTATCACTTTTATTTATAAAAGATGGTCCCCATCTGAATGTAAAAAAAGGTATACTATTTTCATATGCCCTTAATCTATTTAATAATTTTCCAAACAATAGTGGTTACACTCTTTCATGACCACAAGCATAATAAGTTATAACTTCGTTACAACTTAAAATTAGTAATATACTCGTGTTTTGCATGAATTTCGATTTGTATTTTTTAAAATATTTGTTATGCTATTTAAAAATTAATATAATTAAAATATATGGTCCATCTATAAAAATATTAAATATATTAGCATATATAAATTTTAATTAGATTTACAAAAATATAATGACATGAAAAAAAATTGCTATAATGACTTCATATAAATTTAATTTTAAAAATTACTTGACACACACTGAATTTTCTTAACAACTTTTGAATTCAACTTTTATTATATATACACTTTTAAATTTCATCACAATCATTATGTTTGCCTATAAAGATTGTTAGTCTTTCACCAAATTCTATTAAAAAAAATATTTTTTAAATGAATTTAACAACATATATTCTTTAAGTATGTTTATTTATTTTTAATATCATTAAGATGATTATTGAAAGTTGTTCTGGAAGTTTCAACATAAAGTTCTGGAAGTTGTTCAAACACCAACAAGGGATAAAGAAATTTAATTTTAATTGAACTAGCAGTTTATAATTTTTTGTCCGATCAAGAATTAATTCTTGATATAATGTTTGGACCTCAACACTTATCAGCTTAAACTTTTGAGTTGGATTCAAGGTTTTTCACATTCTATTAGAACCGAATGCATACTCCAATTTCTACTCTTCCTACTCTTTCTGCTCTTCCTTCAATTATGTAGCCCGTGTCAATAGGACTTGGACATGTGTGATCTATTATCTAATCAACCATTTGTTATATATTCAACCATCGATCTTCTTGTAGCTTTTGTGTTATTTGGGCCTGGCTCGTGTGCCATCCATCATCTAATCCACCATCCGTTATCTATTAGGCCATTGGTCCTCAAAATATTGTGTCACGTGCACGTGCTAGTTAAGAATCTAGCATGTGTCAAGAGGGGTATTAGTTAAAAAATCTCACATTGAAAATAACAAAAGATATCAAGGTTCAACATAATTTTTGGATCTCACCAACTATCAGCTTAAGCTTTTAGGTTGGATTTGAGGTTTCTCACACTTGTAAAAATATTCAAATTAACTTCTACAGTTGTGTTTGTATGATGGAACAAAAATCTACAACACTGACACAACACAAAGGTTGAATAGTTGAACAACGAGGTAGTTGTTCACCCCCTCAATATGGATCACCTTTGTATATTCAAGGAGTTAATAGCAAGGGTTCAACAGTTCATCCACCTAGATGATGCCTAGAAAAATTATAAATATGACAACAAATACTAGCCAAAACAAAGTAGTTGGAAGAAAAGCTCATATAAAGTCATAAAAAGAGAAGGTGAACATAGCTAATTCACCCTGAGTGGAGTGTTCACCACTCTAATAATATACAAGTCTAAAGTACTTATATGGATTTGATAGAAAAGAAACAAATAGACATATCAACAAAAGAAATAGAGTTAAGGAAAGGCCAAAGCATTAAAAAAATTACCTAAGCAAAAAAATAAAAAAGACAGTGAAAACCTAAATAAACAGTGAAAACCTATGTCACACCCCAACTCCAGTGGTGCGACGGTCCTAGAGCAAGGGTAAGCTTAAGGCCACCATAAACCCGTAGAACTCACAGATCACCATACTCATAAATGCCAAGAACATAACATCATAAATTTCCATGTTCATACATAGACAAGGGATTTCAATTGCATACTTCTATATCATTAAAT
>CANXYC010975240.1:0-17275 GCA_948193065.1 Aleurites moluccanus
AATCTAAGGTTGGATTTGTGTTTACAAGGTAGGAATTAGTATAATTCCATCCAAAAATGGAAGAAAACTATAATTTTGGTGGTTACTTAAGGTTGGCCGAAACTTGTATGAAGAACAATCAGAATTTCTGCAACTTTAAAGCTTTAAAAGGATGACAATGGTGAAGTGGTGGTAAAAATCTACTCAAATATCTAAGGTTTGATCTAATGGTTAAGGTTTCATGGTAACTTTGGTGAAACCTAGCCGTCCAACCATCCATTTTACTTACTTTAATGCTATTTGTCCATCCAAAGTCAACATTGGTGGCTAACACATACATTTTCCACACCAAATCAAAAATCAATGGCAAAAATCCAATGCTTTTAGCTTATGATAGCAAATTTGCAACCTACTGATCTAACCGTCCATTTCTTCATCATTTGATCCAATGGCTAGATTTAATCAAGCCTAAACTAATGTCATAAGGTTGCATACATATTATAATTCCATACCTCAAAGGAAAAGACTATAATGCCCTTAGTTCAACCGAAGCACCTCAAGCACCTCAATTGAGGAGCTTACCCTGTACAATTTTCAATCGGATTTATTTTTCCATCAAATCTTCAAATAAACTAAATAATACCATTTACATTCCCTTAAATCATATTCTACCTTTAAATATTGTGTTAATTCCATAAGAACTTGAAGGGGTGCGAAATGACTATTTTGCCCCCAGTTCACAAAATTTCAAGTTTCTCCCAATTTCTTCCTAACAGCCTTTGATGTACTTTTACATATGTAAAACTGTCTAAAACATGCATATTCATTCAATTTAAGCAATAGCATGCATCATACATAACATATAAGTAAACAAAGAAAACCTTAGGTTTGCCCTTTTGCAACTTAGGTTCTAAGCCCTTAAGCTAGGGTGTTATATAGAACTATTGAAAGACTATGATTGTCAAATATTTTATCACCCGGGGAAAGCAAATGTAGTAGCAGATGCTTTGAGCCGTAAGTCGATGGGAAGTTTATCGCATGTATCGGCTACAGAGAGGTCTTTGGTTTAGGATCTTCGAGAGTTATTTGCTATGGGCCTACAGTTTGATTTGGAGACTAAAGGACAACAGTCAGTACTAGTGACACAATTTCAGGTGAGACCACTTTTACTTGATGAGATTAAAAGTTCTCAGAATGTTGATCTGCAGTTAGTTCGAATTAGAGAATTGTTATAAGAAGGGAAAGCTTCGAATTTCATAGATGATGGAGGGGTATTGAAATGTAAAGGGCGGTTATGTGTACCGGATGTGAAGGGACTTCGGGAGCATATTATGCGAGAGATACATTACTCTCCTTATACAGTGCACCCTGGTACAACAAAAATGTACCATAATTTGAAAGCCCATTACTAGCGGCCGAATATGAAGGGCAATGTTGCTCAGTGTGTATCTACCTATTTAGCTTGTCAACATGTGAAGTTTGAACATCAAAAGCCCTCTGGTTTATTGTAGGAGATAGAGTTACCGGAATGGAAATGGGAGCAGGTCACCATGGATTTTATAGTGGGATTACCATGATCTCGGAGGGGTTATGATTCAGTATGGGTAATAGTAGATCGTTTGATGAAGTCGGCTCTATTTTTAGAGGTGAAGACTACCTATACTGTTGCACAGTATGCTCAATTGTATATTGACAAAATTGTGTGATTGCTTGGTGTTCCGACAGTGATTATTTCTAACAGGTGTACTCGGTTCACATCCCATTTCTGGCAGCAATTTCAGGAAGTACTGGGTACTCAGTTGCATTTTAGTACAGCTTTTCACCCGCAGACAGATGGTCAATCAGAGCATACGATTCAAACATTGGAAGATATGTTACGTCTCTGTGTTCTGGACTTTAAAGGTAGTTGGGATCAGTATCTTCCACTGATAGAGTTTGCTTATAATAACAACTACCACTCCACGATTGGCATGGCACCATATGAGGCTTTGTATGACCGAAAATGTAGTGCATGGCACCATATGAGGCTTTGTATGACCGAAAATATAGATCACTCGTGTATTGGGTGGAACCCAGTGAGAAGCAGTTGGAGGGGCCGGATTTGATTCGGGAGACAATTGAGAAAGTTCCTTTGATGAAGGACAAAATTAGAATAGCTTTCAGCTGACAGAAAAGCTATGCAGATTCGAAGAGGAGAGATGTACAATTCTTTGTAGGTGATCATGTATTTTTAAAAATATCACCTATGAAAGGGGTGATGAGATTTGGAAGAAAAGGGAAGTTGTCCCCTCGGTTTATAGAGCCTTTTGAGATTCTTGATCGGATTGGTAGTGTATCTTATTAGTTGTCCCTTCCACCGAATTTGAGCCATATGCACCCGGTATTCCATATATCTTTGCTAAGGAAATATGTGTCAGACCCTTTGCAAATCCTTCAGCCATAGGACATTGAAATTGACGAGGAGTTGTCATATGAGGAGATCCCAATGGAGATAGTAGATCGACAGATTCGTCAACTTCGTAACAAAGAGATTCCGTTGGTAAAAGATCTGTGGCGTAACAGGAAAATAGAGGAGTGTACTTGGGAGAGTGAGTTGGAGATGAGGAAGAAGTACCCTCAGCTCTTTAGTGACTCAGGTATTTGATTTTAAACCTTTCTAGCTATTAAATTCGAGGATGAATTTATTTGAAGGGGGTGGAATGTAACACCAAGCCTTAACCGAGCCTAGTATAGTTAAGGACCTTTGAGAATTTCTGTCAATTTATTTGAAATTATTTTGATGTGCTTACATATGTGTTTGATTGTTAATTGATTGTTTGGATAAAATAAAAAAATGATAATAAAATAAATAAATAAAATAAAATAGCCAAATTAGGCTACAAAAATAATAGGACTTAATTACAAAAGGAAATAAAAATTAGGAATTTAATTGATATTTTATAAGGACCCAATTAAGGCAAAAATGAAAGAGGGAGGAGTAAATAGCACTTTCTCTTATCTTGATTCAATGGAACAAAGTATTGGTACATATTAATCTAAAGGATGCATGTATAGGTTCTAAAGTGCACTTTATGAGATTGGTTGTATGGGATTGTGTGGCAAAAGTCCACTATCTATTAAAATAACTTAAACAAATCAGCTTTTTCCCTCTTCTTCCTCCCAAAACTGTGAGCCACCTCCATTTGAAGAGAAAACTCTTCTTGGTTTGGCCATTGATGATATTTGAGGTTTTTGGAGATTTCTTTCTAAGCTTGGGTGGAAATCTTCATCATTTATCTTCCATTTCTTAAACCATAGCTTACATTTTGTTTTGGTTGTGATATTTGAGGGCTGGGGTTCGGCCACTTCAAGAAAATTTTAAAGGTAAGTCTAAATTTTTGGTTGCTTAATAGTTTATTAGTATTTAAATTTTGTTTTGGATGCTTGAATTGAGGGATTTAACTTTTAGTTTGGTAATTTACATAGTGACTGAAATGATGGGGGAAAAATTAGGGGGAAAAATTAGGGGGAAATGACTTTGCGTTTCAATGGAGCAATTGATGATATAAATGATGTTAAATAGATGCAATTAATGTTAATTGGATGATGAATTTTAGATTGAATTTCAATTTTGTAATGGACCACGAAACCGAATGGGAATTAGGATTTTGGTGTAAAATCTCTTCTAAAATTCTGCAATTGAATGTTTGAATCTTTAATTGACATGGTGAATTGATGTTTGAATGCTTAAAATAGAAGAATAAACTTAAAGGGAGAAAATCCCCTTTTGGCCGAATGCCAAAATTGGGAAAAATGGGGAAATTACTTGGTTTTAGTGAAATTGATTAGTTAGATGTGTAATTGGTGACTTGAATTGGTTAATTGTAAGTGTAATTGGAGAATTAAATGTTGAATTGGGAAAAAAAAAAACCCAAAACCGAACCTATTTAGGGAAAGCATGAGGAATTTGGTTTGATTTTGTGTAATTAAATTTAGAATTGTTAAATTGGTGTGTTTAATTGTGGAATTATAAAGTTGAATTGAAAAAATTAAGCTTTGGTGATCTAGCCCCCTTGGGCCGAATTGTATTGAGCTAAAATTAGGGTTTATAAGGTAAATGAGTATGCAATTTGTTAGGTGTATGTGATATGGTTAATTGATAGGTATTTGAAGCATATAGGAAGAGATTGGTATGCTTGTTTTGGGTTTGAATTGATTTTAGGTCTTTATGACCTATAAAGTTCAAAATACTTTGGCATGAAACCTAGACTTGAACGTAAGCCCAAACTTGCTTTAATATGTTAATATATGTATGAATTAATGTGTTGTATAAAGAATATGAGGTTTAAATATTTGTAGCCTAAGATTGGCTTTGGCCGAATGGCCTATATGTGCAAAAAGGGTAAATTTGTCATTTGATAGGGAATGTGACCATTGATTATGAATATATGTGAATTTGATGTGTATTGTGTGTATATGTAATGATTTTAAACATTACGGAGAGAATATATGTAAATATAGGCGAGCCTCCCAAGGAAGGGACCAGTCGGGCAGTCGCGCAACCGTCGAGGGGTTGACTGGCTAGCTGGGAGCTTCGAGCCTTAGCTACATTTTGGAAGTGAGTTTTTATATACAATTATTGCATTTATACATCATATGGCATAACATATGCATTTGAATCGATTTGATACCTAGAAATCCTGATTTTATTTCAAATGTCAAATTGGCACCTAAAATGACCCGTCAAACTGACCTTAATTGTCCTAAATTTCCAACTGTTATAATTTGAAACCTAGAGAGTATTTTAACCCGATACTTGGCCCAATCCTTTCTCCTATCCCTAAGCTTCAAATTGATATCAAATAGTCCACCTAAATATGTTCCTAATATAGAGAACCAGAAACTCCTCAAAAATCCTAAATCGGACCCGTAATTTAACTTGCCATTTGCGCCAGTGAAACTGGGCCCCGGCGGACCTGTTTCTTAACTTTGTCCAGCATACCTATTTGATACATGTGATATGAAAATGAGTTGTTATATGTGAAATTGAGCTATATTTGTGATCATGTATTCATTATATGAGACTTTTGCATATGGTAGCATAACAGGGCTACTACGACGGGGTAGCGGGATTATCCGTCGACTCTATGCACACTGATATCTATTTGACCCTTGCTAGAGAGGGGAGTTATATTCTCTAGTCGTAAGAGCCGATCACTCTTACGTATCTATTGGTTTCGCGCTATTGCGCCATTTATATATTGGTTAGCACAATTGTGCATATTGGACATAGTGGCCCTATTTACCTGTTATATCATATGTGATGTGACTCATAGTACATGTTATTATTGTTCACCATATTTTGAACATTTCATATGCTATACTTATAGTTCATCATTCGTACCACATATTTTCAATACTATTTGTTTTATCCTTGGCTATATTGCTACTAACCTTTTCAGGTTCCGATTCAACTTTAATGGTATATAATTCTCATGCATTTTTGTATATAATTACTTACTGAGTATTTTATACTCACCCCCGTAGTTTTAAATCTTTTTCAGGTGACGGTGAGGTCCGAGTTCCACAGGCTCATCTTTCTTCGCCATGGATATTTTGACTTATCTATGTAAATATTATAAGTTAATCTTTATTCCAAATTCTGTCTAATAGCTCCATGGTACTATAATCTAAAGTATGAGTAATTAGAATTGGTATGTATGTATTTATCTATGTGTGGATGTTGATATAGTTGCCTATTTTGGGTATTATAACAGGTATGATAATGATAATGATTTTTATTGTGAATTGAGAAGTATGAATAAGTTGATGATGTAGAGATGAAGTTGAGTTGGGAAATGATATTGGAAGTGTTTAATTGATAAATTGGTAAATTGACATGTTGAAAATACAGAGGAAACTCTGCCGGATTTTCAGCAGAACTTTGGCCTAAAGTATATGTATGAGTTTTGACATGAGGTATAATGGGGCAACATGAATGAACTTGTATGATATATGTGCTATTAGAATTAATAAGGTTTTGAGTATTGGCTATATTATATTAGGGGTTCATCGAGATACTGGTAGCCATTGGCGGATCCCGTACCCTCGGACCATCGCGGCTCCCCAGTTTGGGTCGAGATAGCTTCAAACATAGTAGCGAACATTACTTCTTATAGCGAGCATGACATAATCTTGCAATGAAAACTTCAGAACTGTGACTTTCAGTGTAACGGCGGTGAATAGTCTTAGTAACGGGCACTACTTCATAAGTAGCAAGGGTGAAGGGTCATCCAAATTTTCAAAGTGTTTTTATGTCTCTAAGCCTAATTAGTAGATGGCGCTACTCAAATTGTAATGGTAGCTATGTCTTGGCTCCTTGAACTTCTTTGAAATAGGATTCAAAATTTGAGGATGTGAATTACATAATAGTGGGTGCTACTAACTTGGTAGCGAGGGCTACACACTTAGACTTAGCTACTGGATCTTTTTGGATAGATGTAATGGGCGCTACTTATTTTTGTAGCAGGTGCTACATGTTTGTGTAGTGGGTGCTACTAATGAAAAAACTGCAAAATTAAAAAGATCCTTGCAAATAAACAAGCAAACAACATTAGATAAAGAATTAGTTGTTTGTTCACATCTAAACAACAGATGGATCATTTGGAGGATTGGGGCTAGAGACTGCATCATCCAATTCTGAAGCCGTAAAGGGATGAACTTCAGTCTCGTGAAGGTGGCGGTTAACTCTCGCTGCTGGCGTCAAAGGCTATGTATTGCTCATTTGATGGAAGTCTGTGTGGATGCAATCACGGTGACTCGACCATCAAGAGTTTGAATGTGAGTAAGTACATTTCACTCAAGCGAATCCATACGACCCGTGATGAGTGCAACCAGCGAAGAGAAGTCTGTTAAATGAGGCACAGAGGAAGCTGAAGCTGTGGGATGAGCAGGCTCAAAATCATCCTCGCTATTGTCTTCTTCTTCTTCTTCAACATTCTCTGCTTAATCATCCTCTCCTCGCAAAACATATACCCCTTCTCGATTTTTAACCACAATTTTCATCTTGGCATGTGTAATCAAACCAAGAAACTTTTGGTCATCATTTTGGTGCATGAGGGGCTGGTAGGAGGTGGTTTCAGGGTTAAAGTGAAATTTTGGGTTTGGGTTGGTTTTGGTTATCGCAAAAGCACTGTAGGTGATCAAATGTCCTAGAACAATATTACCAATTTTTCTCCTAAATAGCGAGTCGAGATGATCAATTAACTATCTATCGGATTCAAGTTGGCGATTATTCTCAATGCACCATAAGAAAAATAAGTTAGTTTTAAAGACTGCATTATAATAAGTGCCTCTAGCATTGATGGTATAGGACATGATTTTATGAATGATGTTGAGAATGGGACTACTAATACTGGTAGATTTAGCAGTTTTAGGGTTAAATTTTACTTATAAACCAGTATTTTGGGTCCAAAAAGTGTTTTCATAAAAATCAGAATGAAAATTATCTAACCCACCTTGAGGAAACCCAAAAACTTGTTTCAATTTATCTCTCAACAAAACATAAGGTTGACCAATTATTTTAAAAGTCATTACACCACAGGATGAACCAGTAGATGTATTGACCTTTGAGGTAGAGAAAAATTCTTGGACTAATAGAGGAAAACATGGATAGATTATGGTGGCTAAGGTTATCCAATTTTGAAAAATTAGTTTGGCTCTATCCTAGTCTGCTAACCCTAATCTGCCAAGAGTACTCCAAGCCACATATCGAGATGGGAGAATTTTGCGAGTTATGGTTAGAAGCACAAACCTCTATTTTTCTTCCCAAGTAAGTGAGTTTAACACTCGATCATGGTCAGATGGTTGAAAACGAGGTTGGGGAGGATCCACGAGTTATTGAAAGGATTCAGCCACCTTTTCTTTGCCTCTGACAGTTCGTACAACTCTGGTGATGGGTGGAGGGGGTGAAGGTGAATCTGATAGGGAATCAGAGGAAGAATCATTTATAGCCCTTTTTATTCTAGCGGCAGTAGTTTTGATGCATTTGGGTGCCATAAAGATGAAAGAAAGGATGAATTTTGTGAAAATATCAAACTTGCAAAGAGAGAAAAAAGAAAAAATTAAAGAAGAAATGTTAGGTTGAAGTGAAAAAATCTGAGCTCGAATGATTTTTTTTTTTTTATATAGAAAACGTGGGAGTAGCAGTTGCTACTTAATTAGTAGTTGCTACTACTAAGGAAGTAGTGGTCATTACATAAAAATAACGGGGGATAATTTGGGCTAAGATAGGACCAAGAACAGATATCCAGATTAGCGGGTACTACAACATTTGTAGCGACTGTTAATTTAGTAGCAGGCACGACAAATCGTTGTAGCGGGCGCTACAAATCAGAAACAGGCAAAAAAATTAAAGAACTCGTAATAAAAGTTTAATTTCACTTCCATCCAACAAGCCCAATTCACGTTTAATAAAATTTAAGCATTCCTCATTTAAAGGTTTTGTAAACATATCTGCAAGTTGATCATTTGAAGCAACAAATTTAAGAACAACATTATTACCTAACATATTGTCTCTAAGAAAATGATGTCTAATATCAATATGCTTGCTTCTAGAATGTTGAACAATATTTTTTGATAAGTTGATAGCACTAGTGTTATCACACTTAATTGGAATCTTGTCCAAATGCACACCTAAGTCAAAAATTTGTTGTTTCATCCACAATACTTGTGCACAACAACAAGCAGTTGCCATATATTTGGCTTCCGCGGTAGACAAGGCTATTGAATTTTATTTCTTACTAAACCAAGAAACAAGATAATTTCCTAGGAATTAGCAAGTATCGGAGGTACTTTTCCAATCCATGCAACTACCGGTAAAATCTGCATCGAAATAGCCAATTAAACTAAAAGACGTATTCTTTATATACAAAAGACCTAGATTTTGTGTGCCTATTAAATATTTTAAAATTTTTTTGACCGCATACAAATGAGATTCTTTAAGGCAAGATTGAAAACGTGCACATAAACACATAGCAAACATAATATACGGCCTACTAGCAATTAAATAAAGTAAGCTGCCAATCATACTTTTATATTTCTTCTCCTTAATAGGCTTACCAAGATCATCCTCGTCAAGCTTGATGGAGGAGCTAATTAGAGTTCTACTTGACTTTGCTCCATCCATTCCAAATCTCTTGAGAAGTTCCTTTATGTACTTTGATTGGTTAATGAAGATTCCTTCCTCACATTGTTTGATTTGTAATCCAAGGAAGTAATTCAATTCTCCCATCATGCTCATCTCAAATTCACTTTGCATGCATGAAGAGAATTCCTTGCATAAAACTTCATTAGTAGCACCAAATATTATATCATCAACATAGATTTGCACAATTAACATGTTATGCATATCCTTTTTATGAAAAGTGTTATATCAATTTTACCTTTTGAAAAACCGTTGTCAATTAAAAAGTGCTAAGTCTATCATACCAAGCTCTAGGAGCTTATTTAAGACCATAAAGAGCTTTTTGAAGTTTAAAAATATGATTTGGAAAATCAAATTATTCAAAACTTGGAGGTTGTTCAACATGAACTTCCTCCTTAATGAAATTATTTAAAAAGGCACTTTTAACATCCATTTGATATAATTTATAGTTCATGTGACATGTAAATGCAAGTAGTATCCTAATTGCCTTAAGTCTAGCCATTGGTGCAAAAGTCTCATCATAATCTATTCATTCCCCTTGATTATATCCCATTGCCACCAATCTAGCCTTATTCCCAGTGATCACACCAACCTCATCTAGTTTGTTTCTATACACCCATTTGGTACCTATGATGGGACAGTTTTGTGGTCTAGGAACCAAGGTCCAAACTTTGTTTCTCTCAAATTGGTTCAATTCATCTTGCATAGCCTCAACCCAACTTTCATCATCTAGTGCCTTAAGGAAATTCCTAGGTTCAATCTTAGATATAAAGGCTAGGTTACTCACTATTTCCTTGAAATAGGATCTTGTGGCCATACCTTTTAAGGTTTCTCCAAATATGAGGTCTTTTGTGTGGCCTTTTTTAAATTTTCAATCCTTTGGAAGTTCATCATTAATAGGAGGAATTTCTATAACCTTGGAAGAATTTTTTAGTTGATCAAGATTCTTTGAAAATGAATCAACAAGAGACTCTAGGTCAATGAATGAATCATCCACATGATCAAATATATCATCATTATTAATATGATCAAGTTTATACAAATCAAAAGGACTTGTTTCATCAAATGTAACATGCATGGATTCTTCAACAACTAAAGTTCTTTTATTGAAGACTCTATAAGCTTTGCTAAAACTTGAATAGCCCAAAAAAAACACCTACATTAATTTTGGAGTCAAAATTTCCAAGATTGTCCTTGGTGTTTAATATGAAGCATTTGCATCCAAATACTTAAGATATGAAATTCTTGGTTTTCTTCCAGTCCATAACTCATAACGAGTTTTGTTTAAAATTATTCTTATGAAAAGTCTATTTGAAATGTAACATGCATTATTGACGGCTTCGGCCCAAAAGTACTTAGGGAGAGAGTACTCATTGAGTGTAGTTCTAGCCATATCTATTTTTCCTTTCCACAACTCTGTTTTGTTAGGGAGTTTTAGGAGTAGAAAAGTTATGAAATTTTTTTATTTCATTACAAAAGGTTTTAAACTCATGATTAATAAATTTTCTTCCATGATCACTTCTTAAAGATGTGATATAAAAATCTTTTTCATTTTGGATTCTTTTTGCAAAAGATTTAAACTCCTTGAAGTTTTCATCCTTATGAGTAAGAAATAATACCCAAGTAAATCTAGAGTAATCATCAATAATGACAAATGCATATTATTTACCTCCAAGACTAGATGTCCTACAAGGGCCAAACAAATCCATATGCAAAAGTTCTAGAGGTCTAATAGAAGAAACAATATTTTTTATTTTAAAAGAACTTTTGACTTGCTTTCCCATTTGACATACATCACACATTCTATCTTTGAGAAACTTGACCTTAGGTAGACCAATTATAAGCTCTTTAGATTTAAGATTGTCAATGTGATCCACGCCAAAATGTCCAAGTCTCCTATGTCACAACCATGCATTTTCACAAAGAGAAACCATATAATTAATATTATCATTATGCATGTTATTTATATCAATCATATAGACATTACCAATTCTATGTCCGACAAATAAAATTTTCTTATCCTTCAAATTCTTCATATAGCATTTCTTAAAAGTAAAAGGAATTTTGTTTCGCATGTCGCATAATTGACTAATGCTAATCAAGTTATACTTCAATCCATTAACCAACAATACATATTCAAGGGAGGGTTTTTTTGTCTTACCAATTTGCTTAATTCCAATAATTTTACCTTTGCCATTGTCTCCAAAGGTTACTTTCCTCCTTTCTTCTCTTCCAAGTTTGTGAGAAGACTTGCATTACCAGTCATATGCCTTGAATATCCATTATCCAAATACTATAACTTTTCTTTCCTTGTGGATTTCAAGTAAACCTATACATGATGAAGTTTATTCATTTTTAGGTACCCAAATACTTTTGGGTCCTTGAGGGTTAGCAACAATATAGCCTAAATGCACATTTCTAATATAGCATTTGAAGTTTGAATGACCAAATTTCCCATAATAGTGACATCTCAAGTGATTTTTATATTTTTGTTGAGATGTTATCCTATGGTGTGGTTTGATTTTGATCTAGAATATGCATTCTTAAGTCTTCTAAAATAAAAGTCATACATGTCATGCCTATGCACATTTATTTTAGGCCTAGCATTTTTAGGTGGAGGAATATGATCAATATGAGTATGAGTGTTTGATGCCCTTACAAATGTATTCTTAAATGTTGATGGGGCATTCCCTCCACTATATCCAAGTCCATACTTAATTGTAGGACATCTTTGAGACTTAAGTATTTTATCTAATTTTTCTTTGCCATTACAAAGTTTAGATATGCATTCATTATGAGACTCTAACTTATTTTTCAACAAGGAATTCTCATTTTTTAGCTTATTGTATTCTTGGTCTCTAGGATTAATGGCCTTCTTCATTTCAACATTAGATGCACTTAATTTATTTTATTTCATTTTTGTAAGCTTCACAAGCATCTAAGACTTTAATTAACATTTCTTTCAATTTATCATATTTATTTTGCAACTTATGATATTTTGAAGCAATGTATCCATAATTTGTATGGCATCATTATTAGAATTAAAATTGAAATTACTAACCTCACTTGAAGATGTATCTTTTTCAATTGCCATGAAGCAAATATTGGCTACTTCATCTTTGCTAGCTTTCTTCTCTTTATCGGAGTCATTTGAATCATCCCAAGTGGCTGCCAATGCCTTTTTCTTGACACTTTTCTTATTTTTTAACCTTTGACATTCCACTTTTATGTGACCAAATTTGTCACACTCAAAGCATTTCACTTGATTACCTTTGTACTTTTCATGCTTCTCATATCTTTCAAATGGCTTCTTATTTTTGTTCTTCCTAAGAATAAGATTTATTATTCTTTTGGTGAGCAAAGTCATGCCTTCATCATCTTCCCTTTCATCACTATCAATTGAAAAAGCCTCCTTTGAAGCAATAAGAGCTATCCCTATATTCTTTTCCTCGATTTTGTCTTGAAGTAAAATAATTTCATGTGTGAGAAGTTTTTCCAATAATTTGTTGGTTGGGAGGGTGCTAAAGTCATTGGCTTTTTCAATTGAAGCTACTCTTGCTTCCCAATCCTTATTGGGTAGAACTCTCAAGATCTTACAATTTATATCTTTTTTAGAGTAATTCTTCTTAAGTTTCCTCATTTAATTTATAATCACTATAAGACGATTGTACATTTCGGATACCTTCTCATTTGGTAACATTTGGAAGAGCTCATATTCATGAGTAAGAATCTGAATTTTCTTACCCTTGACTTGATTTGTTCCTTCATGAATGGTCTCAAGAGTATCTCAAATTCGCTTTGCCGAAATATAGTGGGAGATTTTTCCATATCATCTCTACTCAAGGCACAATACAGAGTGTTTATTGCCTTTTGATTTCTCTCATTTGCTTTCCTTTTTACCGGTGTCCATTCAACCTTTAGTTTGATGACTTCTATATCATCAACGATTTTTATAGAAACCGTATAACCCACTTCAGTTATATCCCAAAGATCAATGCCATCACTATCCATATAGATTTCCATTCTATTCTTCCAATAAATATAGTCGGTGTCATTGAAGTAAGGTGGTCTCACGGTGGAACCACCTTCAATAATGTCTATTGCTTGGTTTGCCATATGATCTTTGATTCAAGATGGTTAAATCTTTGAAAGAGTGGATTCAAAGCTTTGATACTAATTGAAAGTCCCTTGGCAACCAAGAGAGAGGGTTAATTGGTTGTCTTATAAAAATTAATGACAACTTAAATTAAATAAAGAAAAGAGGGAAGTAAAAATTCACAAAAAGAATTTATAGTGGTTCAGCCAAAATATGCCTACGTCCACTCCTTAAAATCACACTTGAGTATTTTTACTAACTTTGATCCTTTTACAGGTTAAAGATCAAATATCAAAGTGTTTTGACTCACGATAAACCATACAAGTATTTTATAAGAAGGCTCACACACAACCCAAAAGAATTACAAGATATGAGAAAGAAATTACCCAATAACTATTATCCAACTCTCAGAAATTAATTGTACTTCAACAACCTTGAAGTTTAAGCAATCAGATCTCTTTTCAATTAGAAACTTAATTTTATACTTAAGAACACTTAAATGCTTTAAAGGTATGAAATAATGCACATGTTCTACTAACTTCATACCAACTCATATACAAATTCACGTCTTTACAACGGCTATATTTTTGTCAGATTTTCAGGAGTAGCAGTGGCTACAAATAGAGTAGCGGGTGCTACTTATCTTGTAGTGAGCGTAATACACTCTTAAAATGAAAACTTCACGACTGCGACTTTCAGTGCAGTGGTGATGAATAGTCTTAGTAACGGACACTACTTCATAAGTAGCGGGATGAAGGATCATCCAAATTTCCAAAGTGATTATAGGTCTCTAAGTCCAATCAGTAACAGGCACTACTCAAAATATAGCTAGCACTACATCTTAGCACCTTGAACTTTTTTGAAATAGGATTCAAAATTTGCGGTTGCGAATGCTTGTGTAGCGGTTGTCAATTACATAGTAGCTGGCTCTACTAACTTAGTAGCGGGGACTACACTCTTAAACTTAGCTACTGGATCTTTTCGGATAGAATGTAGCAGTTGTGAATGAAGATGTAGCGGGCACTACTTAACTAATAGTGGGCACTACATGTTTGTATAGCGGGCGCTACTGATGAAAAAACTGCATAATTAAAAAGATCCTTGCAAATAAACAAGCAAACAACATTAGATAAAGAATTAGTTGTTTGTTCCCATCAAAATGAGCATGTTAGCTATTCAAGGTCTAACAAACACCATTTTGTTAAGGAGTCCTAGGTACTGAATAATTGTGAGATATGTCATGCTTTTTAAAATACATTTCAAATTTTAAATTTTCAAATTGTTTTCCATGATTAATTCTAATACATGAAATAGCATAACCTTATAATTTTGTAAAGATTTTATGAGTGGAATGAATGAATTAAAAGCTTCATGTTTATGTGCAAGAGATAATGCCCATATAAACCTAGTATAGTCATCAACCACAACAAGACAATAATGCTTTCTCCCAAGACTTGTGATTCTTGTTGGACCAAACAAATCAATATGCAAAAGTTAAAATGGTCTAAAAGTTGAAACAACATTTTTGAATTTAAAAAAAAAAAACTTCAAGAATGTTTTCCTTTAGCACATGCATCATAAATATTTTCATTTTTGAAAACTAGTTTAGGCAAACTTTTTACCAAATCTCTTTTTGAAAGTTTAGAGATAACATCCATGCTAGCATGACCAAGTTTTTTATGTTGCAAGGATGGATCATCATCTCTAAATGCAAATAAATAAAGATTTTCATTTGATGCATTATTTATGTCCACAACATAGATATTTCCTTGGCAATGACCTATGAAAGCAATCTTTTTGATTTTTATATATATTACCTCACATGCAAATGATTCAAAAATGACTATATAACCAACATCACACAATTAACTAATGCTAAATAAATTATGCTTAAATTTATCAACAAATAAAACTTTAGAAATAGATACATCATCGTTGCCAATAGAGCCAATTTCAATTACTTTGCCTTTAAAATTATCATCAAAACTAATATTTCCACTCTTAGCTTTAAACTCTACAAACTTAGATTTGACACCGGTCATATGCTTTGAGCATCTGCTATCCATGATCCAATTATTTTTTTGTACCAATAAAAAATAGAATAATTCATCCCTCCTTTGGTACCCAAGTTTCTTTGGGTCTATACATATTAGCTATCACGACTCAACCAGGGAGCCACGATGGTCCAAGGATACGGGATCCGCCTGTGGCTACCAATACCTCGATGAACCCCTAATACAAATTAGCTTATATATCCAATACAGTTTTCATGCCTTTAAATTACATCTAGGTCTATTTCTTATGCTCATAAACTTATTCATACTAAAAGTTCCTGTTACATACAAATTCATGCCCAAACTCATACATAATACATTTTTGGTCTTGCAAAATATATATGCCAAATTTTCTGTTGAAAATCCGGCAGAGTCTCCTCTGCAATTTCAACATGCCAAACTTGCAATTTAACAAATAAATACTCCCAAATATCATTTCTTAACTTAACTCCATCTCTACATCATCAAACCATCATCATTTTCATATCTGCTTTAATATCAAACTGAGCAACTATATCATCATACACACATACATAAACACATACACATTAACCTACATATTTATACTTAGGATTACAGTACCATAGAGCTACTAGACCAAATTTGGATCAAAGATTAACTTAGATTAATTACATATATATATGTCGAAATATCCATGGCGAAGGAAGAGTAGCCTATGGAACTAGAATCTCACCGACACTTGAAAAGATTTAAAACTAAGGGGATGAGTATAAAATACTCAGTAAGTGATTATATACAAAAATGCATGAAAATCATATACCATTTAAGCTGAACCGGAACCTAAAATGGTTAGGAGCAATAATAGCAAGGGATAGAACAAATAGTGTTGAAACTATATGGTAACAAGTGATGAACTATAAATGTAGCATATGAAATGTTCAAAGTATGGTGAACGATGATAACATGTAGCATGAGTCACATCACATATGATATAACAGGTAAAAAGGGCCAAATATATCAAATATGCACAATTGTGCTAACAAGTATATATATATAGCGCAATAGCGCATAATAAGTAATTACGTAAGAGTGATCGGCTCTTACGACTAGGGAATATAGCTCTCCTCCCTAGCAAGGGTCAAATAAGGTATGAGTATGCACACGGTCGACGAAAAATCTCGCTATACCATCGTAGTAGCCCTGTTATGATATCATATGCAAAAGTCTCATATAATGGGTATAGGTTCACAAATATAGCTCAGTTTTACATATATCAGCTCATTTTCGTGTTAAAATTATCATATAGGCATGCTAGCCAAAGTTAAGAAACGGGCCCGCCGGGGCCCAATTTCGCTAGCGCAAATGGCATGACAAATTACGAGTCCGTTTTAGAGTTTTTGGGTAGTTTCTGGTTCTCTATATTATGAACATATTTAGGTGGACTATTTGGTACCAATTTGAAGCTTAGAGATAGGGTAAAGGATCGGGTCAAGTATCGAGTTAAAATACTTTCTAGGTTTCAAGTTATATCAGTCTGAAGTTTTGGTCAGTTCTGGTCAGTTCGGAGGGTCATTTTAGGAGCCAATTGGGCATCTCAAATCAAGTTAGGGTTTTTATGTATCATATCAATTCTAATGCATATGTTATGTCATATGATGTATAAATATAATAATTATATATAAAAATTTACTTCCAAAGCTTAGCCAAGGCACGTAGCTCCTAGCTAGCCCGAAGACCCCCTAACTGTCGCGGCGACTACCTGACTTGTCCCTTCCTCGGGAGGCTCACCTATATATATATATATATTTACTCTCCGTAAGACTTCAATTCATCCCATACATACATAATACTATCACGACTCGGTTTCCCGAGCCGCGACGGTCCTAGGGCACGGGAGATGCCAATGGCGACCGGCACCCGTAGAACCCAGTACCATCACACAATCTATCAACCTCAATATATTATTTATTTATTAGTCAATTACCATCCATTAAGCAATTC
>CANXYC010975262.1:0-16155 GCA_948193065.1 Aleurites moluccanus
TGTTAGTTTTTAGTAACAATGAAAAAGAACACATGAGTCACCTTGAACAAGTGACTGATATCTTCAAATATGAAGGTATGATTTTATCTGAAAGAAAGATAGAATGGTTTAAGGAAAATATAAATTTTTTAGGAATGAAAATTGAAAAAGAAAAAATTAAGCTACAAAGCCACATTTCTGAAAAACTTATTGACTTTCCTGATGAATTAGAAGATAGGAAGCAAGTACAAAGATTTTGTGGACTTGCTAACTATGCTATAAAATTCGTAAAAAACCTTTCCAACGATTTAGGAAGAATATCAAATAAAACATCTGATAAAGTTCCTTGGTTTTAGGATAATGAGGATACTTAGGCTGTCATTCAAATAAAAAATAAAATGAAAAATTTGCCTTGTCTTAATTTACCATCAGATGCAGATGAGTTAGTCCTAGAGGCAGATGCTTCAGAAAAATCATGGGGAGCAGTATTAAAAATCAAAGGTAAAAAACTAGAAAAAATCTATAAGTATTAGTCTAGAACCTTTAAAGGATCTGAAATTAATTATCCAATCCATGAAAAGGAAGTCTTAGCAGTTAAAAATGGTATAAAAGCCTTTTATATCTTTCTGGCTCCTAAAAGATTCGTAATTAGAACAGATTCAACATATGTAAGAGGATTTATGAATATGAATCTTAAAGAGGCTAGGCAAACTAGACTTTTAAGATTGCAAGAATGGTTTAGCTATTACAGGTTTGATATTGAATATATTCTTTCTAATAAAAATGTAATAGCTGTTTCTCTTTCTCGTGAATTGTCTAATTTTATAGATGGACCTTGTTGCCAAAAACAAGCTATGTTGGATTTGTAAAAAGGAGGGTCACACTAAAAAACAATGCACGAAGAAAGTTGACAAAGGGAAAAAAGATCCCAAGAGCAAGAACTCTGGTTTATCAATAACGAAAAGAAAAACTGTAGTATCAAAAGATACTATGTGCTTGATATGTAAATCTGAAGGACACATCTCTACAGAATGTTCTAAGAAGAAGCCAGTGAGTTCAAAAGAACTGGTTAGCCCAAAAGGGGTTAACAAAAAACCGAAGGAGAAATCCTTGATTCAAAAGAACAAGGAGAAAAATCCTCTGGCGCCCAAAACGCGAGTCCTTGAAGATTTTTACGAAAAAACACCTGAGAAACTGGGCCTTACTCCTGAACAAATAAAAAGATTCAGAGAAGAGCTTCATCGAAAGGATGAAGGCGATATGGCCGCTATGGGAAAGCCGCAATGCCTAACTCCTTCACAAGAGGGTAACCATAATGGCTCAAAAAAGGCTAGTGAAAGTGCCGGTGAACCTTCAGTAGTCCCAAACCAAAAGGTCAGTGGAAGTGCCTTGGAATCTAGAGTTCTAAACCAAGAGGCTTCTGAAAGTGCCAGTGAATCTTTATCGATTCCAAATCAACAGGGTAATGAAAGTGCCAGTGAACATTTAAAAGTTCCAAATCAAACTCTTTTACAGGAGGAGAGTTGTAAAAACTCTGGTGATTTGTCAGATCACAAACATAAGGCTAGTGGAAAGGCCAGTGACTCGTCACAGATTCCAAACTAAACTCGTAAAAAGGATAAAATTGAAAAAAGCTTTGAGGATGAGAATCCTAATTGTGATGATTTAAATTGGGATATTATTTTTATTGAATTCAAAAAACAGGAAATCCAACAATCTCCTAAGAAAGTCATAATGAAAGAATCGAAAAATGAGTCTGATGACATTCATGAAGAATTCATGAAAATTATGAGAGTAGATAACCCTGAGGTTTCAAACACCTGCAAGGATGAAAATATTTGGTACTTCATAAAGTACAACTATGGTCTTTCAAAAAACAAATCTATGTTGTGTTCTGGATTGCATGGAGGATTAGCCAAACGAAACTTCAAGCAACTATAAGACTTTGCAGATGAAGTTGTTTCATATATTTCATATTTAGAAAAACAACTTAAAATCTGTAAAAAGGATGAAGAAGATTTCCTTCAATTAGTAAAGGAAAGGGATAAAATTCTTGATGAAATGAGTTCATACATTCCGCCAGAAGTGGCCTATACCAGAAAAATTAAGAAGGTGGACTCGATAGATCGTTCCCTCAAAGAATGTTCTATATTACATCCATACATCTATTGGCAAGGATATGGAGGTCTAACTCTGAGAATTCCCTCAGAAATGGCAAAAGGTAATCTCCGCTACACAGATTATGGACTGACAGAAATTATTGAGATCAATAGAAATAATAAAGATTTATGTAAATCACTTCCAAATATTATACAGGAATCCTTAGAGTTCTTGAGTTCAGACTCGAGAATAATTATCAGTTATATTATTAGCACAATTATGGATTATGGTGAGGATGGAACTGTTTGTTATCCTTATCAAATTTGGGATCTCCGTCCTGTTATAGCTAAAGAATTTTTTGAGCCACAGAAAGTTAATAATCAGAATTTTAAATTTTATTTTACCATGTATAAAGAAAATAAGATTATTACCCAAGCTGTGAGAATTGAAAATTTTAAAGCTAGCCTGGAGAAGGCAATCTATGCTAGTAATTATGTCCTTCTCGGAGATGGTAAAGTATTTGTTACAATCTGGTCCCAATATACTCCCATTACAAGAGTATTGTTCATGATTAAGGGACGAGAAGAAGCACAAAGATTGTTTCTGAGACTAGTGGATTTAGACCCAAGTCTGGATTTCCAACCTGAAACCATGAAGGTCTGGAAGAAGGTTACTCGGTTCAGAGAGCAACGTGTTGCAGAAGAAATGGCTATGGGTTACACAGAACTAAGAGAAAATATGGATGTCCCAGTCAGTAATTCACAGATGGTGTGATAAAAAACGTCATCCATGATGCCAGCCTCAGCGTGATAAATGAGGAATTGCTTTTCAGAAGTAACTGCAAATGTTAAAGCTTTATCAGCCAAAGCAGTTTTAAAATTTGTGGTCCTGATGAAAGGAACTTATCCCAAAGACTGACTTCTTAGCTGTAAAATTAAAGCAGTCTTTGTCTTTATTTAATTATTATAATGAATACAGCTGGAAAATAGTACTAGAGGCACCAGCTGTCCATTTAGATTTGATGTAAAGCTAGCATACTATTCCAGCTACCTATTTTAATTATTGTACTATTTTTCTTTTGAGCTGGCAAACAGTAATACAAACACCAGCTTAGTTTATAAAAAGTCTATATATACCTCTTCAGCTTATTGAAGAAGGGAAGCGAAATAAAATACAGAGTTTCTTTAAGAACAATCTTTTTCGAGTCTTTATCTGTTTGATAATTTTGCTTCTATATACATTTCATCCTTCAAAACGGTCTGATATCCAGGAGTGTTGCAGTAATACCTAACAAAAAAAAGGGCAGTAAGTCATATCCTCCATATCTCTTTGAAGATATTGTTGGTGACGAGTTTGGAAGGAGGGCTAAAGTTGTTGCGGAAGCTTAGTGGACCCAGTCTACAAAGGTATATATATTATAAATGTTTTAAATTTATATTTAAACATTTTTGTTTTCCAACCGATCTGCTAATAAAAATTGGCTTAGAGGTCTAGCTTTAACTCAAGTTAGGAGAAAAGAGTTGAGTGCTAGTCTTAGACTGCAAGATCCTTTCTTTGCTTTATATGAACAAAGAATAAGAGAATTACCTGTGACTATAGAAAGGATTGAAAGACTTGAGAAACCTAATAAAAGAGATTTTAAACTTAAAAATTTTTTAGACTAAGAACTTGAATTTAATAATTTTCATTATTTAGAAAGGCTTGGTGCTTTTGCACGATTATTGGATGACCAGTAACTCTTCAGATTGCTTTTATCCTGATTGTCATCACCTAAATTACGGTGTAGGCAAGGATCCAGTAATAGGATTATTAAATTCTGTTATAGATCGCTTAGACTCTTTAAATAATTCTATAGATAAATTGTTTAAAAATTTAGAAGAGTTGACTCTTAAACAGAGTGAATTTGAGAAATTTTTCCTTAAGAACAAAAGCCCTTTGGGACTTGTTGCTAGCTCTCGTTATTACAACGAGTATAAAAAGCTGAAAGAAATCAGAAATAAAAAAAAAATCCTTTGAAGATCTTTTAGGAGTAGCTTTCTGTATTTTCGCCTCTTAACAGACTGATTAGAGAGAGTGTAGACTCACTTAAATGGTATCAGAGCTTAAAAAGGGGGTTTTGGATTTCTTTGAAAGAGGAAAAGGACTTTTGGAGGTTAAAATAGAAATAATATTAGTTTTGGACAGATAAGAACTACTAGTGAAACTAAGTTATAAGTTCAAGAATTTTTATATTACGTTTTAAAATTTAAGGATGATAATATGCATTAATTAATATTTCAGGAACTACAAGTGAAATGATATATGAATTTGTTCAACTAGTATCCTCTTAGAATAATCCTTAATCATTGTCCCTCAGATTATTTGATTGTTTGTTCACATGGATAGCAAATTGTTAGTGGGGTTTCTATCATCATCTTCACAGAAACTTTTTAATTAATAAAATTTTAAATTTGGATTTTTTTTATTATTTCCTTTTGTTTTTATCAGATTGTTCATTGGTGGAGTTGATGACTTTTGGGTTTGGATTGATGTAAAATATTTAATTTTAATTCAAATAAGCTTTTCATTGGATTGTTACATTCTTATAGGATTCTTGCAATTGATGTTATAGGTCTACATTTATAAACAAATATTTTTATGATTATATACGATAATGTCTTTTAGTATAATTATTTTTTTTATTAAAAAATATTTTTTTCTTGCAACTTGTCAATTATTGTAATCAAGAATATGAGATGATACAAAAATAATAATAATAAAGAATTAGTCTCATCCAAAGCAGTCCCATTAAAAGGACTGGCTATAATATGGAGATATGTTCCAAAGTGTTTTCCTCACAGAATAATCCTTAATTCTCTTAAAACCCTTCAACTCTTTTAACCTTCTTTTACTCGAAACAAATGGCTGGATTTCTTCTCTTGCAAATCTTGTGACCATTGAAATTTATAATTTCAACAAGTGCCAACATCTACCGCCATTACAGCATTTCCCTTGTCTGAGAGACTTGCCTATTTGCGGATTAACTGTTCTGGTGTTAAGCATTAAATTTAAGTGTTTTTATTAGTATTTTAAGTGTCAATTTGTATTTAATTAATTGAGTTTCTGTTTAAATTAGATTAATTTTAATTTAATTTTGAATTTCAATTTGAAAATTAAGATTTAGTAATATTTTGGTAGATTTAATAGGATTTATATTTGATTTTTAATAATATTTTTATTTGATTTGATTTTGATTTTGTTTAGATTATTGATTTTGATTTTGATTTTATTTTTGAACAAAGATTTCTATTTGATTTGATTTTATTTTGAAGATTTAAAAATTGAAATTTTGGATTTTCAGTTTGGAAATAATTTTCAGGGGATGAAATATCGAGTACCGGTATTTGTAGCCAATACCCGATATTTGGAGATAAGGAACCGGTATTTGAAATACAAGTAGAACCCAAGAGACTGTAGAGAATGCCGGGTACCGATATTTCACCGTGTGCAACCGGTATTTCACTGGACAACCGGTATTTCGCCAAATAGCATGAAATGCGGGTACACAGTATTTTGGGCTATGTAACCGGTATTTCATGTCTCTACCCGGTATTTTGCACTGCCCTCAGAAATGAAGTCTATAAAAGGCAAGCAAGGCTTGGAAAAAAAGGAGATCACTCTTGGGAGCTAAGGAGACTTAAAGGATGCTAGAGAAAAGGATTTTTGGAGCTTCAAGACCTTTAATCAATCAAAGAGATCATCAAATAGAGTTTTTATTTTCTCTACTTGTTATTTCTTTGTTAATTTTATTATTAACATGCTTAAGTTAATGATTAGTTCATCTTTTCTTTATTTTATCATGTTGAACTAAATCCTTTTTCTAGGATTTAGATGAAGTTAATTGAATAATAAAGGTTGATGATAATGATTTATGATTTCAATTATTCTGAATATATAGTTTGATTTGTTAATTTTGATTTATACGTGTTTTATAATTGGCCACTATAATCACTATGTAAGGTAGCTATTTACAAGCGAGAGCTGCGATAGTTGCTAGTTCATGGAATTAATAAGCTAAGGCATTTATCGCTAAGAGATTAGGGTACACTTTAGTGGATTTTATGAGATTGCTAAGGATCTTAATGAATTAATATTGATTCGGTGATCACGAGAGTAAACACTTGCATTAATGTTAATGTTTGGATTTTTGCTCGAGAGAGACTAATTCATAATTTAGAGTTATCAATCCATCAAACACTATAGTTTTGAAATCATTATTGAGTCAGATCAACCATATAAATTCAATTAACGGAATCTAAATTCTAGATCGTTTTCTTTAAATATCTTAAATTTTCAAATTGAGATTTCTCATTTATTTAATTTTGCTTTAAAAAAATCATCCAAACCAAATTAATTTTTTTCCCAATTAATAAAGATAATATAAATTTCAGTAATTGACAACGTCTCTCTATGGGATGATACTCTATTCACTCTATTACTTGTTAAAGTGATTTGTGCACTTGTGAAAAGCCCAAACATTTGGAATACATAGATTGTGAGGTAATTAATTGCGGCGAGAAAGGAGAATCCTCATCGTCATTCTTTCCTCCACTAGAGGGGCGTCAGAAGCAGAATGCTTATGCAAGTCATAGTTTAGATGCACAACCAATAAAATCAATCAATGTGAGTTCTCAACCTCTGCATATAACATAATAAATTCAGATGCTTTGTATTTTTTTTTTTTTTTTTTGCTCTGCTAATTAATAACAGTAACATAAATTCAAAGAAGGCAAAGACTATTCAAAACTTGGGATTTCTATGTTAAATTGCTTTGATTCATGTTGTTTGGATACTGCAATGGTTCCATTAAAACTTTACTAATTATCAAATTTTCTCTGTTTTGATAAGTTCTCAAGATACTCAAATTAATACATTTATCTAATGCAATTCTGGGGAAGGCGGGTGTTAGAATTGGTACTTTGGCCAACAATATATCCATTTATGCAGAATTGGTTTGCTGTAAACTAGTGTGCTTGAGGTTTATGCTGCATCTCACCTTCTTTAACACTCTATTGATTCCCATTTAAAGTTTTCTTATATAAGATTTTGTGCAGTTGCTTTAGTGAGAAAGGGTTGATGAGAAAATTAGCAACAGAAGAAGTGGAAGTGGGAATTTTCTGCATTTGATTTCGGAACAACTCAATGCTGCTGAAGTGCTTCGAAAGAGAACGAATTGAGTGGACAATGGAAGGGTTGAAAATAATTTAAGCAAAGCTACATTCACTTTTGACCTTTGGGCAATTTGTGTATTATATTTCTCAATTTGAATCGTAATTAACATTGTACTCCTGTCTTTGCAGACACTGAACACTTGAGATTCATTCTTGAGTGCTGAGGCAACATTATCAAAACCTCACTTCTGATCTCAAGTCTCTGAAGGTCTAGTCTTGCAATAAACTAATATCTTTGTCTGAAAATATATATGCTGCATCTTACAACCTTTAGAAATTTGGCCAATGGCCACTTAAAAGTCTTCTTTATAAATTTTGTGATTTTAGGGAAAGGGGGAAATAAGAAATAAGCAACCGAGGAAACATGGATTAGAATTTTCTATTTGGATTTTTGAAGAAATTAATGCTGGGAAATTGTGACAAAAGATAAGAAATTGATTGGCTAATGGAAAAGGTCATGGTAAAGCTAAATGCTTGAGTTTTTGTCTTTTAGTAGATTTCTTCATTTGTATCCATATTATACATTCTACTTCTTCCCTGCCGACTAGGCACTTGATATTTGTTATTGGAAGTGGAGGCAATATAATTAATTTTAGAGCATTGAGTGTTAATTACTTGGGTAACTCTTTTCATATTCTTTCGTATCAGATACATTAAAAAATTGTATTATGGTGGCACAAAAGGTTTCTCAAACTCAGTATTCCTGTTCCTCAACACTTGCAATTTTCTTAGAAGTAGCTGGTTAGAGACAAAAGATTTAAAGCATTCATGTGTACCGGCTGCATCGAAGAATTTTCAATTTTTGAGGACATCTGCAATCCACATTCATTCAAAATAGCCTAAGATTGACCAACTTTTTCATGTCTTTTGGTAATTATTTAAGATTTCGACAAATTAGGAATCACATCCCCTAATGTCTAATTCGTTGCTTATGTCCTTGTTTTCATATTTGAGAAATTAACTGATATATAGATTTTATTTTATTTTTCTCTTTGTTGTTGTTGCTTTAAATTGCTGTGTTCACTGATGTGATTACCCAACAGAATTGGTTGTATGCTCTGTTTAACCAGAGAAATGTATGTATATTATTCTTGCCCTCAGATGAATAAAATTAAAAATGAAAAATAAAAAAAGGATACTATGGGCTTGTGGTGTTTCAATTGAATCTTATCTAGATTGGAAAATGAAGTCTCTCTGTCACATAAGATACAGTATATACAGTTGAAAATTTGAAACTGGCTTAAAGAAGCCATGCTAAATATAGCTCTAAATGTGACAGCTTGACAACCGCTTACCACCGCTAAAAAAAAAAAAAAACTCACCGTTTGAACCGATTTCTATATATATATATATATTATATGCTTCCCTTATTAGAAAATATTTCTTTTTTATTTTCTTTCTATGTTTCTTAACCGAATATCAAGTCTTGATTTTTCGATCATTTAAATCAGGTAATTAATAGTTTTTTTTTATATTTAGAGCATGAATTTGATATTTAATTGGATTAATTTTTAGTTTTAGACAATTAATTTTGAAGTTTAAGATTTGGGCTAAATTTAGAATTTTTTCAATTAATTAGTTTTAATTAATAACATTTATATCAAAATATTTCATACAGTATAAGGAATCCATAAATACTTTTAGATTTTTATTTGGATATTCGAAATATTAATTATTGACAATTAGAACATTGACCATATTTCGTATATTTTGTTTTTGTTAGATATAAAATAGCATTATGGGTTATAATTGGTGTTTAATATTGCATTATAGACTGTTATTGTGATTATTTGAGCAGGTTGATTTTTGGGGCTGACAGTTTTTAAGAGAAAATCCTGTTGAATTTTCGTGAGAAATTAGGCTAGATATTTTAGAGTCAGCATAATTCATGCATCATGATATTTTAGAATTTATTTTCATATTCCAATATTAGTTTTTATTTATTTATAGGAATTGACCCAATGACCAGTTCGGAGCAACGAGGTGCTCCAGTCTGATAGGCTTTTTATCATTTTGCCAGGTGAGTGGTGAATTTATAATATTGATTTTACTAATATATGCTGTATGTTTTGAAAAATGGATTTCCGAATGAAAATTGATTTGAATCGAAATTTTAGAAATGCGATATTTTATATATTAAAGATGGGAACATATATTAGTATATTTGGTGTTTGATTTATAAAGAATGTTTTGATTGCACAGTTGAGTACAAATATTTTTTTTAAATATACTCATATATGTATATGTCTGATAGATATACCTAGATGACTGGTATTTCAGAGTAATTGACAGATTAAGACTATCCTGACAATGATAACTCTCAGATATCAGATACTGTCTTTGGGACAGCGCTCGATATACATATAGTCTTTGGAACGTATATCAGGTGGTCGCCCTTTGGGGGTAGCTCTGCACATGTATATGACCAGTTTACTTTTGGTGCTGCCAGATATCATCATGCACCCAAGATGCTAGTTTATCTATCTAAAGATTGTTTATATGTGTTGAGTGTATGTTTTACAGAGAATTATTTTATGATTTATTTCTTGTGCTAGATGAATTTTCTGTGTAATTCGTTTTCTGAATTATGATATTTTCTAGATATTTTGTGTAAATTATATGCAAAAAATAGTATCATATTCCCATTTATTATATATTTACCACTCACTGAGCATTGTGGTTTACTCACCTCTCTTATATTAATACTTATCAGATCATTCTCAGTAGATATCCATCACAAATTTAGCGGTGTCCTCTCAGTTGTTCAGCATATAGCAGAGGTCGAGCCAACAATCTCTCTTTTTGTTTTTGGTTAGCTAGTTGGGTTATATATATTATTTTGGACAATTATAGTTTATATAATCCTAGATTTATCCCTTTGTGTAATAGTATCATACAGCTATAAACAAGTTACAATCGTTTTAGATACTCTATCCAGGTTTTTTTTTAGAATTTTAGGTATTATTATCAGTTTTCTAATAATCGTATAGCTACAGGAAACATTATTTATATGTCACACTGCTTATTAGGACAATAGAGTAAGGGGTATGACAATTTTTAGTATCAGAGCGTAGGTTACGGATTCTGTAGACTTTTTTTTCTTTCTTTCTACAGTAGGATATAATAATATGTTTAGTTCTTAATCCTGTTCTATTTTCGTCTTATAGGATAATGTCGTCACGAGTACAGGGTGGTAAAGGTAGAGATCGTGGTAGAGTTCGTCGGGTAGCCAGTATAGAGGATATTGGCCGACCTCTTAGGAACATTCATTTATCCCAGCATCATGAGCATATTCCTGAGCGAGAGATACCAGTAGCTTATGAGGATGAGGCTAGTGCATCACATGCATATCCACCCCAACCCCATCCCATTCCTCCAATTCCACCACCAGTTGTTCAACCACCTGTTATTGATCCTGAGTTAGCTGCTACTATTGCTCAAACTGTTGCAGCAGGTATGTTAAATAGGGTGCAATAGCAACGACCTTAGGAGATTGTATCTAATTGTAAGAAATTTGGAGCAGAAAAATTTACTGGATCCTTAGACTCTGAGAAAGCATATGACTGGTTGAAGAAATTGGAAAAAGCTTATGAGATTACAGGATTGATAGAGGAAGACATGATGCAACATGTACATGCTTTTCTAGAGGGAGTAACTGAGAGATGGTATGACAGATTGATGTGTACACGTGATAATTGCACATAGGGGATGTTTCTTACTGAATTTCAAAGGGAGTACATTATAGACAACTACAAGAGAGAGAAGGAGAATGTTCTTCAGCTTGAGACAGGGGAGTATGACTATTACGCAGTATGTAGATCAGTTTGAGGAGCTATACATGTTATTGGACCATATAATTGTTGAGGATAGAGATAAATGTAGCAGATTTTATAATGGCTTGCAATTCTCTATTCGGAGGAGTATATCAGACTAATGTTCTCTGGGTTTTCATGAGATGGTTGACAGAGCTTTAGAGACAGAGAGGTTAGATAGAGAAGAGGCAGAGTTTGAACAACGTAGGAAGAGACAAACATTTCAGGAAAGCTATGAGAGACCTGTTAAAAGGGGAGGCAGTTTTTTTCCTCCTAGACCTGATTATAGAAGCAATAGCAGAGGATATTAGATGTGAATAAGATTGATGGATAGTAGACCTTAGATGGTTCAGAGTTCAACAAGACTGCCGGCTAGTAATTTTTCTGGTACTCAGGTATTCAGGCCTGGAGAACAGATTAGACGATCATTTCCTCAGTGTGCCACTTGTGATAGATTTCATGATGGAGATTGCAGAGTTTATACTCCTGGTTGCTATGAGTGTGGAGAGTTAGGTTATTTGAGAAGAGATTATCCCTTGCTCAATTCGGGACAGGGTTCCTCAGTTTCTATGAGTCAAAGAGGAGGTAGGGCACCATTTTAGGGTAGAACCATAGGTAGAGGTGCCAATTCTAGTACGGGTAGTATTGGTGCAGTTTCATCATCTAACCAGCCCAGAAAGGGTGTACAGCCAGGTAGACTACCCAAACAAGCCAGAGTTTTTGCGATGAGTCAGCAGGAGGCAATGGCATCTCCAGAGGTTATTACTGGTATGTTATCTATTTTTAATAAAGATGCACAAGTTCTTATTGATCTGGGTTCTACACATTCATTTGTGTCTCATGTATTTGCTATTCATGGGAATAAGAAATTGAGTCTTTTACAAGATGGGTTAGTGGTAAGTTTTCCTATAGGAGAAACCTTGATATGTAAAAATGTGTACAAAGATTCAATTGTTAAGGTAGGTGATCAGGAATTATTGGCAAACTTGGTTCCATTACCTCTTCAAGAGTTTGATGTTATTTTGGGAATGGATTGGTTATCTTTTCCCCATGCAAAGGTAGATTGTTAAGAAAAGATAGTGGAGTTTGAACAGCTGGGAATTCCTAAATTCACTTTTCATGGTAAGCGAAGATTGTTACCAACTAGTGTGATTTCTGTTATACAAGCCAAGAGGTTATTATAGAAGGGTTATCAGGCATATTTAGCTCATGTTATAGATACACAATTAGAAGGCCCTAAATTGCAGAATATTCCTGTAGTTTGTAAATTTCCTAATATGTTTCCATAAGAACTTCTTGGTTTACCCGTAGATAGAGAGATCGAGTTCACCATTGATATTCAGCTAGGAACGACTCCTATTTCTCAAGCTCCATACAGAATGGCTCTAACAGAACTTAAGGAATTAAAAGCACAATTACAAGAGTTGTTAGATAAGGATTTCATTAAACCCAATATATCACCTTGGGGAGCTCCTGTGTTATTTGTAAAGAAGAAAGATGGTTCCATGCGATTGTGTATTGACTACAGGCAGTTGAATAGAGTTACAATTCGGAATAAGTATCATTTGCCCCGTATTGATGATCTTTTTGACCAGCTTCAAGGTGCAAAAGTATTTTCAAAGATTGATTTGCGATCTGGGTATCATCAACTAAAGATTAAGGAGTCAGATGTACCTAAGACTGCATTCCGGACTCGATATGGACATTATGAATTTCTTGTAATGCCATTTGGCCTGACTAATGCTCCAACGGATTTTATGGACCTTATGAATAGAATATTTCATCCTTATTTGGACATGTTTGTGATTGTATTTATAGATGATATTTTGACATATTCGAGAAGTAGAGAGGAGCATGAGGAACATGTGAGAATAGTATTGCAGACTCTGAGAGATAAGCAGTTATATGCCAAGCTTAGCAAGTGTGAATTCTGGTTAGACAATGTAATTTTCTTGGGACATGTCATATCAGCAAAAGGAGTTTTTGTTGATTCTAAGAAGATAGAAGTTGTAGTGAATTGGGAGCCACCAACCAACCCTTCAGAAGTTCGGAGTTTCTTAGGACTTATCATCGATTTGTTCAGGATTTTTCTATAATTACCTCGCCAATGACTAAACTTCTAAGGAAGAATGCCAAGTTTGAATGGACTAATGAATGTCAAGATAGTTTTGAGAAACTCAAGGCTTGTTTAACTTATGCTCCTGTCCTAGCACTTCCTTTAGGTATGACGGTTATGTAGTGTATAGTGATGCTTCAAACAAAGGTTTGGATTGTGTTCTTATGCAGAATAGGAAAGTGATTGCCTATGCTTCTAGACAGCTTCAGCCACATGAAGTAAATTACTCTACCCATGATTGAGAACTTGCTTCAGTCGTGTTTGCTCTAAAGACTTGGAGGTATTATCTTTATGGGGCGACATGCCAGATTTTTACTAATCACAAGAGTTTGAAGTATCTTCTTTTGCAGAAGGAGTTAAACTTGAGACAAAGGCGATGGATTGAGTTATTAAAAGATTATGACTGCACTATTGATTATCATCCAAGCAAAGTTAATGTGGTAGCTGATGCTCTTAGTCGGAAATCATACGGTACATTACCCTATATTAAGACTGTGAGACTTCATTTGCTTCTAGATCTTCAAACTTTGGAAGCAGATTTGACAGTGGGAAATTCAGGTGCATTGTTAGCTACTCTTAAAGTGAGACCAATTTTAGTTGACAGAGTACAGGAAGCACAAAATCAAGATGCACGGCTAGAGAAGATTAGAAATAAAGTGAAAGATGGTACTCGCATGAATTTTTCTCTTAAGGGAGATGGAACTTTGATGTTTGGTGACAGATTATGTGTACCTAATGTTGATGTCTTAAAGAGAGAAATAATGGAGGAAGCTCATTGTTCAGCCTATTCTATGCATCCGGGTAGCACTAAGATGTACAGAAATCTCAGAGAAAATTATTGGTGGCAAAGCATGAAGAAAGAAGTGGCAAAGTATGTAGCGAGATGTTTAGTATGCCAATAAGTGAAAACAGCTCTCTTCAACCTTTGCCTATTCCAGAGTGGAAATGGGAGCATATCACTATGGATTTTATGACAGGATTACCTCATACGCAACACGGACATGATGCTATCTGGGTTGTAGCAGATAGGTTAACCAAGTCTTCTCACTTTTTACCTACCAGAATGAATTATTATTTAGATAAGCTTGCTGAGATATATGTAAATGAGATTGTGAGAATTCATGGCACTCCGATTTCCATTGTATCAGACATAGATCCACTATTCACATTGAGATTTTGGCCTAGCTTACAGCATACTTTGGGTACTTAACTGAGATTCAGTATTTCTTTTCACCCTTAGACGGATGGCCAAAGTGAAAGAACTATCTAGACATATAGAAAATATGTTGAGAGCTTGTGTAATGGAATTCAAAGGAAGCTGGGATAAATATTTGTCTTTAATGGAGTTTGCTTACAATAATAGCTATTATATGAGTATTGATATGGCACCTTATTAAGCTTTATATAGGAGGAGATGAAGAACTCCATTATGTTAGGAAGAAGTAGGGAAAAGGAAGCTAGTGGGTCCAGAGATAGTGCAGATGACCACAGATAAGATTCAAGTAATTCGAAGCAACTTCATAGGATTGGCAAAAGAGCTATGCAGATTTAAAAAGGGAAGATATTGAGGCGATAAGGTATTCCTGAAGATTTCTTCATGGAAAGGTGTAGTTCGATTTGGTAAACGTGGTAAGCTGAGTCTGTGGTCCATTAGACCTTATGAGATTTTAGATAGAGTTGGACCTGTTACTTATCGGTTAGCTTTTCCACCAGAATTGTCTCAGATTCACAATGTATTTCATGTTTCTATGTTAAGAAGATATAGGAGTGATCCTTCACACATACTTTAGAGACAACCTGCTGAACTGAAAGAAGATTTGACTTATGAGGAAGAGCCTATTGAAATTCTAGCTAGAGAAGAGAAGGTATTGAGAAATAAGGTTATTCCTTTAGTGAAAGTCTTATAGAAGAATCACTCGAAACGAGAAGCAACATGAGAATGAAAAGACGATATGAGATATTAGTACCCTTATCTTTTTCCATCATCAGGTAATTAAATTTCGAGGATGAAATTCTTTTAAGGAGGGTAGAATTGTGACAGCTTGACAACCGCTTACCACCACACCACTTACCACCGCTAAAAAAAAAAAAAAAAAACTCACCGTTTGAACCGTTTTCTATAAATATATATATATTATATGCTTTCCTTATTAGAAAACATTTCTTTTTTATTTCCTTTCTCTGTTTCTCGACCGAATGTCAAGTCTTGATTTTTCGATCATTTAAATCAGGTAATTAATAGTTTTTTTTATATTTAGAGCATCAATTTGATATTTAATTAGGTTAATTTTTAGTTTTAGCCAATTGATTTTTAAGTTTAAGATTTAGGTTAAATTTAAAATTTTCTCAATTAATTAGTTTTAATTAGTAATATTTATATCAAAATATTCCCTGCAGTATAAGGAATCGATAAACACTTTTAGATTTTTGTTTAGATACCCGAAATATTAATTATTGACAATTGGAACATTGACCATATTTCGTATATTTTATTTTAGTTAGATATAAAATAGCATTATGGGTTATAATTGGTGTTTAATATTGCATTATAGACTGTTATTGTGATTATTTAAGCAGGTTGATTTTTGGGGTTGACAGTTTTTAAGAAAAAATTCTGTTGAATTTTCGTGAGAAATTAGGCTAGATATTTTAAAGTCAGCATAATTCACGCATCATGACATTTTAGAATTTATTTTCATATTCCAATATTAGTTTTTATTTATTTATAGGAGTTGACCCAATGACCAGTTCGGAGCAACGAGGTGCTCCAGTCTGATAGGCTTTTTATCATTTTGCCAGGTGAGTGGTGAATTTATAATATTGATTTTACTAATATATGCTATATGTTTTGAGAAATGGATTTCCGAATGAAAATTGATTTGAATCGAAATTTTAGAAATGCAATATTTTATATATTAAAGTTGGAAACATATATTGG
>CANXYC010975265.1:0-10470 GCA_948193065.1 Aleurites moluccanus
GGATAGCTTAAGTCAGAGTTACAAAGGAAACTCTGTCAGTTTTTCTGCATGAATGTTTGACAATATGATGATTTTATAAAAAACAAGTTACATATACTTTTTAGACTAGAATTTTATACCTAAGTTGAATAAAGAGAAACAATTATTGAATGTGCCTCCAGTGATAGCTAAACCTATGGGGGAGAGTATAGAAGTGGATTATTATTACCCTGATTGTGTGATTAAGATAGATGACAATATTTTATGTGCTGATTTGATTGAACTGCCTATATTAGAGCTAGATGTGATTTTTGGTATGGATTGGCTAACGACACATCATGCAGTTATTGACTGTTATGAGAAGAGGGTTAAATTCCAGCCTAAGGGGCAACCAGAGTTTGAATTCCTAAGTGATCGATGGGAGTTCAGAATCAATTTTGTTTCTGCTATCCAAGCTAGAAGGATGATAGGAAAAGGTGGTTTAGCATACCTGGATGTCACGACCCAACCTGGGAGCCGCGACGGTCTTAGGGTATGGGTGTTGCCTAAGATACCAGTACCACGAAGAATCCAATTAACTGTACTATATGGTATGCAATTCATATAATTAGCTCAAATAGTTTAATAATGCTACTAAAATTTTGACAACATCTCCCCTATAATATGGCTATGCCCAGCTGTAAACATGCAAATAAGCACTTCCAATATACTTTATCATCAATACTCATATCTTTATCATCAATGATCCATCTGGATCTCCCATAACAACTCAATACATATATCTATATATCAAACTATATCCATACATAGCATAATATATATATATATATCCATAGCATAATTTATATGTAAAACTATAGAAATGCAATCACACATACATATACATGCCACTCTTTAGATTACAGTACCATGGAACCTCTATACTGTACAAATATTTACATATACTTTTGAGACTGGAATTTTACATGTACAAGTATCAAAGTTCCAAGACGAGGATGGAAGGTGCCAATGGAATTTGAGCCTCACAGCAGACCTAAAAAATATAAACCACTAAAGGGGTGAGTATAAAAATACTCAGTGAATACATATGTATAAAAATGCAGTAGATGTTCATAATACCATGGTTGCTCATATATGGCCTGTAGAATCAATATAAGATAACAAGTAAAGGGTGAAACAAGTATCCATATAAATATTCAGTAGCAAATATCCATATAAGTATCCATGAAAATATCTATATAAGTATCCATATAAATATCCATATAAGTATCCATATAAGTATCCAATGTACGAGTAAATGCACATATGATATAACAAGATTGGGTCAAGTGAAAAGAGCAATCGCGCTTTCTGTAATTCAGTACTTCAGCACTATCATAAAGCACATACACCACTTTACGTAAGGGGGATCATCCCCTACGACTAGAGAATATAATGTCCCTCCCTAGCAAGGGTCCCATAAACACCAATGTGCACACAGTTGATGGATTTACCCGCTACACCATCGAGGTAGCCCTGTTAAAATACCATATAGGTGTGTCTCTATATAACAGCCAATATAGCAAAAATATAATTCTTATAGCCATGGGAAAATCATATATATATCCATAATTAATAATAGAGCAAATTGGGGTCACGTCAAAAAAATGGCTGGCGAGGCCCAATTACACTGCCGCAACTGGCACTCGCCGTTACGGGTCCGTTTTGGGATTTTTGAGTAGTTTCTGGTTAACTATGTTATCAAAGGATTTAGGTGGACCATGAGGTATCATTTTAAAGATTGGGACAAAACTAGAAGATTGGTCCAAATGCTGGCTCAATTGGCTTTCGGGATTTCATTTTAGAGACAGACAAAGTTTAGATCATTTTAGGTTGTTTCAGTAGGCTTATTTATGAGTCAAAATGCATTGTATGTACTGAAGTATAGCAAATGATGGTTTATCAGTCTAATTGACATTTCATATGATATATGATGCAAATTATGCATGATTATACATATAGACTCACCTTTTATGCAATTAAACCACTTTGTCCCCCAATTCACTGTCGTTAGCCCTAATCAGCCCGCCGTCTGACACTCCAAGCTGGAGTATTCGACTGTTCACCTATTTCTATATATAACACTCCGTTAAGATGTAAAAACATCACAAAACACATTATTCACATAAAAACACATCAATAGACACAAAGTATATTCAATAAGCATTATAAGCCTGAATTTTCACAATTCACCCTCTTTCCAATCCTTTATGCATTATACATATACTATCACCACGTTTGACTAACATTTTACATATTCATCACTATTATGCCATATTAAGAACTCATATACACTTAGCTTAATATTTCATATCAAACATACACCATATTCAAGTTTAGCTTCCAAGTACTTATATCAAACATCTTTTCCATATCTAAACTTATACATTTCCATTACCTACACCATTAAACTATATTTAAACCTTACCTTTCAAATTACTTTAACCTAACTCATCAAACTTACAAACTCAACATGGTTTAACCTAAATGGAATTCATTCCATTCATCCATTTTTCAATCATTCATTCATACAACATACATATACACCAATTACACAACATTCAACCATTTAAACCTATTAACATCAAAACACTAAACCATCATTCAAGCATCACCACATTCAACCAAAGTGAAATACCATTCAAATGATTTTCTTTCCATACAATAATCACTAATTCCTTACATACACATCAAATACATAACATTCCATCATTTAAACCTATAAAACATCAAACCATTATTTCATCATCATCACATTCGCCCAAGATGGAAATCCTTCCAAATGGATTTCTTTCCATCAATTAATCACTAATTCAATACATATGCATCAATTACAACTCATTTGAACAATATTTCCATAAAAATCACATCATTGAATCATACCTTTTCTTATTAGGGTTTCCTTTTCAACCTTTGAATTTCTTCCAACCTAAACACATTTTTTTCACGAATTAACATCAAAGAACATCTTAGGAACACAATTAAACCAAAAAGAATTGCAAAATCACTTACTTTCCAAATAGTTCTTTTAAAACTTTAAAGCTTTGATTTATCAAGTTTTCTTGGTTTTTCTTTGAATCTATGGATATATTTGTGTTTAGAATGATGGAATTAACAAGTTTGGATCCAAAAATGAAAGAAAACAACAAGCTTTGGTGTTCATCAATGGTGGCTGAAACCTATATGGAAGAAAAAGAAAGTTTTGGTTGGTGAAATGGCTAAGAATGGTGAAGGGGTGGCAAAAATCCAACTAAAATTCAAATGGTATAATCCTATACATTGAGCTTATGGTAAAAATGGTGAAACCTAGCTTACTAACCATCCATTTCTTCATCTTTTCATCCAATGGTTTGATTTAGGTTAGCCTAGGATGATACCATAGGCTTACATACACTATATAAGTCCATAATTCAAAGGAAAAGACCAAACTACTCTTAGTTCAAATGGAATCCCTATCCGAGCAGCTTTGCTTGAAATTATTTTCTACCGGCTTTAACTTTCCAGCAATAATTCAAATGATCAGAATATCTCTATTTCCATGTTATAATATTCTTTTTTATCATCAAATATGAGATTAATTTCATTAAAAACTCAAGGGGTGTGAAATGACCATTTTGCCCCCAGTTCATCAAAAACTCAAATTTACCCGATTTCTTGCTAACAGCTTTTAAACCCCCTCTATTCATTCAAACACATCATATAATAGGCATATCAGTCAAATTCATACATAAACATATAAAAATTTACAAGTCCAAGTCAAGCAAAAATTCCCCCTGGGTTACCCTTTGTGGCTCAAGTTCTAGGTTTAACTGAGGTGAACACTGGATCATGTGATAGATGTACAGAAGACTTCTGTAGAGATTGATTAGATACCAGTGGTTCGGGAATTTTTTGATGTCTTCCCTAATGAATTGCCAAGTTTACCCCCCAGATAGGGAGATAGAGTTTGAGATTGAGGTGTATTCAGGCACCGATCTGATATCCATTCCTCCGTATAGAATGGCACCGACAGAATTGAAAGAGTTAAAGGTGCAGTTGCAGGAGTTATTAGATAGAGGATTTATTAGACCGAGCAGTTCTCCGTGGGGTGCTCCAGTGTTGTTTGTGAAAAAGAATAATAGCTCTCTAAGGATATGCATTGATTATAGACAGCTGAACAAGGTGATAGTGAAGAACAAATATCTGTTACCACGGATTGATGATCTAGTTGATCAGTTTCAGGGTGCCAGTCATTTCTATAAGATTGATTTGAGATCTGGGTATCACCAGTTGAGAATCAAGAAGGGTGATGTACCTAAGACTGCTTTTAGGACCCGATATAGACATTATGAGTTCTTGGTGTTGCAATTCGAGTTGACTAATGCACCGGCTACATTTATGAATTTGATGAATTGGGTATTTAAGCCATTCTTGGATAAGTTTGTCATAGTTTTCATTAATGACATTCTTATCTACTTCAGGAGTGAGGAGGAGCATTTAAAACATCTGTGGATTGTACTGTAGACACTTCGAGAGCATCAGCTGTATGCTAAGTTATCTTAATGCCAGTTTTGGCTAACTGAAGTGTCTTTCCTTGGTCACTTGATTTGTAAGGATGGTATTAAGGTAGATCCTCTGAAGATTGAAGCAGTAGCAAATTGGACTCGACCTACCAGTGTTTCTGAGATCCATAGTTTTCTTGGCAAGGCAGGATACTACAGGCAATTTGTGAATGATTTCTCCTGAATTGTTGCTCCGTTGACTAAGCTGACTAGGAAATAAGAGAGGTATTTATGGACGAATGAATGTGAGAGCAGTTTTCAGACTTTGAAGTCATGCCTCACTAGTGCTCCAGTGTTGGCATTGCCATTAGAGGATAAGAAGTTTACAGTGTACTATGATGTTTCCCGAGTTGGATTGGGGTGTGTTTTGATGCAGCTCCGGACAGTGATTGCTTATACTTCTTGACAGTTAAAGAAGCATAAGGTGAACTATCAGACACATGATTTAGAGATGGCAGTAGTAGTGTTTGCACTGAAGATCTGGAGGCATTATTTATATGGGTCTAAATGCGAGATATATACTGATCATAAGAGTTTGCAGTATATACTCCAGCAATAGGATCTGAACCTCCGACAGTGTAGATGGGTTAAATTGCTTAAAGATTATGATTGTGAAATCCTCGACCATCTGGCCAAGGTTAATATAGTAGCTGATGCACTGAGCCAGAAATCTATGGAAAACCTAGCTCACATCTCAGTCTTCAAGAGACCGTTGATCCTTGAGATAAAAAAAGTTAGCTAATATGGGTGTAGAGTTGGATTTGGGATCCCAGGATCCGAATTAGGCTCTGATAGCCCAATTTTGGTTAAGCCACTATTGATTGATGATATTAAGGTAGCACAGGATAGGGATCCATACCTATTGAAGCTAAAGGGTGATGCTCAGAATGGTAAGGCAACGGAGTTCACAGTAGAGAATGATGTACTAAAATGTGGGAAGTGGATATGTGTACCCGACATTGATGGGTTATGAGACCAGATTATGAGAGAGGCTCACTATTCATCATATAGTGTACATCTAGGGATTTCCAAGATGTACCATTGTAACACCTCAGCCTAAACCTAACCTAAACCATTAAAGGGGAACTTAGGGGGAAATTTTGTCTTTCAATTGAACTTGTTAATATTATGTGTTTATGCATCAAATTGATAGATATGCATGTTATATGAAGTGATTTTATGCATAAAAGTGGTTTAAAGGCTATTAGGTCAAAATCAGGTAATTTTGAGTTTTTGGTGAACTGGGGGCAAAATGGTCATTTCACACCCCCTTCGGATTTTTATGGAATTAACACTATATTTGAAGGTAGAAAAGAATTTAAGGACATGAAAATGATATTATTAAGTTTATTTGAATTATTGTTAGAGAATTAAACCCAATTGAAAATAATTCCCGGTAAGCTGCTCGATTGAGGTGCTTCATTTGAACTAAGGCTATTTTGCAATATGGAGTTATATAGTGTATGCAACCTTATGGCATTATTTTAGGCTTGATTAAATATAACCATTGGATGAAAAGAAAAAGAAATGGATGGTTGGATAGCTAGATTTCACCATTTGTACCATAAACCTAAAGCATAGGATTATTCCTTTGATATTTAACTTCATTTTTCCCACCTCTTCAATTGTTCATCATCTTCCTTAGCCAAAAGTTGCAGCAACTTTCTCTTTCCTTCTTCCACCATTTCGGCCACCATTTACCTACACCATTTCTTATTGTTTTCTTTCAATTTTTGATGGAAACATGTTAATTCCATCATCCTAAACACAAATATAACCATAGAATCAAAGGAAAAACTACAAAAAGTGACAAATTAATTCATTGAAGATTTGAAAGAACTTTTGGTAAGTTGTTGATTTTGGAATTCTTTTGATTCAATTATATTTGTAAGATGTTCCTTGATGATTATTAGTGATTAAAACATATTTTGTATGGTTATAATTCAAAAAGTTGGATTGAAACCCTAATAGGAAGAACTTTGAATCAAAGTGTTGTTTTTATGAATTATTTTGTTCAAATGTTGTTTATTTGATGTGTATAGCATGAATTGATGGTTAAATGATTGAAACAAATTGATTTGGAAGGAAAACTACCCTGGCCGAATGTGAGGTGCTTAGGGTTAGGTTGATGTTTGATGATTTTAAAGGTTTAAATGATGAAATGAAGTGTATTTGATATATATGTAATGAATTAATGGATAAATGATGGAAAATAATCCATTTGAATGGATTTGTCTTTTGGTCGAAATGATGAAACATGAATGGTGTGTTGTGTTTTGATGTTTAATAGCTTTAAATGTCTAAATGTTATACATTGAATGCTTATATATGTTATTTGATGGAATGGCATTGAAAAATGGATGAAAGGAATGAATTCTATTTAAGTTGGTTAATATTGACTTGGTTAGTTTAAGGTGTTAGGTGATTAACAAAGTGAAGTTTGAATATGATAAAGTGTTGAAAATGATGGAAATGTATAAGTTTAGATGTGTGAAAGATGATTGATTTAAGTACTTGAAAGCTAAGTTTGAATATAGCATATGTTTGATATGAAATGATGAACCAAGTATATATGAGTTCTTAACTTGGTAAAATAGTGATGAATATGTGTAATGTATGCTATGAGTGATGAGAGAATGGGTTTATAGCATAAAGGAATGAAAATTGTGTAAAATGTGCAAAGTGAGGTTGATAGTGCATACAATGTATGCTTGATGTGTTTTTGTGTAAATTATGTGTTTTGTGATAATTTTACATCTTACCGGAGGGTTATATGTAATAATAGGTGAACCGTCGAATACTCCTGCTTGGAGTGTCGAGCGACGGGCCGACTAGGGCTCGGAGTCACTGGATTGGGAAATAATTGGACTGATTGTGATATAGGTGAGTCCTTATGTATAATCATGCATGATTTGCATCATATATACTATAATATTTCATTTGAGCTATTAAAATAGAGTTTGATACCTAAAATCACATACAGTGCAAATTGGCCCATAAATAAGCTCACCGAAACGACCTAAAATGACTTAATATTTGTCTAGCCATAAAATGAAATCTAGAAAGCCAATTGGGCCACCACTTGTCCAATCATCTAGTCTCGACCTAAGCTTTAAAATGGTATCTCATGGCTCACCTAAATCCTTTGGTAACATAGTTAACTAGAAACTACTCAAAAATCCTAAAACGGACCAGTAACGGCAAGTGCCAGTTGCGGCAGCACAATTGGGCCCCGCCGGATTTTTTTTGACATCTTCCAATTTTGTTCTATTATTCTTCGTATATGTATATATGATTTTTCTACAGCTATATGAGGTATAAATATGCTATATTTATTGTTTTATGGTGACACACTCATATGATATTATAACAAGGCTATTTCGATGGTATAGCGGGTAAATTCCATCGATTGTATGCACATTGTGTTTTATGGACCCTTCCTAGAGAGGGATGCTATATTCTCTAGTCGTAGGGAAAATATCCCTTACGTGGTTAATGTGTTTATGGACCCCTACTAGGGAGGGATGTTATATTCCCTAGTGCACTTTATGATAGTGCTGAGTACTGAATTTCAAAAATAACCCAATCCTGTTATATCTTATGTGTGTTATCTTGTACATTGGAATCTTATATGGATATGTGTATTTAGATACTTATATGGATATGTATCTAGATACTTATATGGATATTTATCTAGATACTTATATGGATTCTTTTATGGATACTTATATTAATACTTATACAGATACTTGTTTTATTAATTATTTGCTATCTTATATTGATTCTACAGGCCATATATGGGCAACCATTGTTTTATGATCATTTACTGCATTTTTATACATTTGGATTCACTGAGTATTTTTATACTCACTCCCTTAGTGGTTTACAATTTTTAGGTCTACAGTAAGGCACGCATTCCATTGGCATCTCCTACACCTGCCTTGGAATTGTACTAACTGAACATGTAATATTCAAGCTCCAAAAGTATATGTAAATATTGTACAGTATAGAGGTTCCATGGTACTGTAAATTAAGGAGTGGCATGTATATATATGTGTGTGATTGCATCTTTATGGTCTTGCATAATGATTACACTTTGGATGTATATGATATGCTATGGATGGAAATGACTGGATATACAGATATGTTTATATTAAGTTGATATTAGAGATCTAGAGGGATCCTTGATTTGAGCATTGATGCTGATGGATATTAGAAGTGTTTATTGCATGTTTTTCAGCTGGGCATAATCCTTATACAAATGAGATGCTGCCCAAATTTTTATAGAATTGCCAAGCTGTATTGAGCTTGTTATTGAATTGCATGCCATATAGTACAATTAATTGGGTTCTTCGTGGTACTGGTAGCTTAGGCAACACCCGTACCCTAGGACCATCGCGGCTCCCAGAATGGGTCGTGACAACCATGATCTAAGGGATGTGTATTGGTGGACTGTATAAAGAGGGATGTAGCTCAGTTTGTTTCTACATACTTAGCCTGTTAGTAGGTTAAGTTTGAGCATCATAAGTCATCTGGTTTGCTTCAGGAGATTGAGTTGCCAGAGTGGAAATGAGAGTAGGTTACTATAGATTTTGTAGTCGAGTTACCGAGGACTACACGGGGTTATGACTCCATATAGGTTATTGTAGATCGATTGATGAAGTCTGCTTATTTTCTAGAAGTGAAGACCAATTACTCTGCAGCTCAGTATGCACGGTTGTATGTGGACAAAATTGTGCAGCTTCATGGAGAAGCATTGATGATCATATCATATAGGGGTACGCAGTTTACTTCTCAATTTTGGTAGAAGTTCCAGGAGGCTATGGGTATTCAAATACAGTTCATTACAACTTTCTATCCACAGACCGATGGACAGTCAGAGAGGGCAATCCAGACTTTGGAGGACATGTTGCGGTTATATGTTTTGGATTTTAAAGTAACTAGGATCAGTATTTTTCGCTAATTGAATTCTCCTAAAATAACAGTTACCATTCTTTTATCGGAATGGCTCCTTATGAAGCACTGTATGGGAGGAAATGCAGATCTCCAGTATGTTGGCTAGAATAAGGGGAGAAACAGTTAGGAGGACTAGAGTTGATTAAGGAGACGAAGGAAAAGGTGCATATTATCAAGGAACGGATGAAGACTGCTTTCAGCAGATAAAAGAGTTATGCCGATCCAAAGCGAAAGGATTTTCATTTTGCAGTTGGTGACTATGTCTTTCTTAAGATCTGACCACTGAGAGGTGTTATGAGATTTGGGAAGAAAGAGAAGTTGTCACCAAGATTTGTAGGCCCATTTGAGATACTCGAGAAGATTGACAATATGGCTTATAGATTGGTTTTTCCTTCAAATTTGAGCCATGTTCATCTAATGTTCCATATCTCTATGCTGCGAAAGTATGTATCTGATCCATCGCATATATTAGAGGTACAGGATATTAGGATTAATGAAGACTTGTCATTTGAGGAGTTACCTGTAGAGATTATGGATCGACAAGTTAGGCAACTGAGAAACAAAGAGATCCCAATGGTAAGGGTCTTTTGGAGGAATCAGGCGATGAAGGAGTGCACATGGGAAATCGAGCAGGATATGAAGGACAAGTATCCATTCCTATTCCAGCATTGAAGTATGTGTTTAATTTAATTTTGATGACGAATTTATTTAAAGGGGGTTAGAATGTAATACTGTCACAGCCTAACTTTAGACTATGACTGTCCTAGGGTACGGGTAATGCCTAAGCCACCAGTACCACGAAGAACCCATGCTTAACAATTACATTCATTACTTAACCTGTGATACATTTTAGGTCATAATTTTTTTTTTAAAACATCATATTACCAAATATGCATGCAGAAAAACTGACAGAGTCTCCTTTGAAACTCTAACTTAAGCTATCCACAAAACATAT
>CANXYC010975308.1:0-12438 GCA_948193065.1 Aleurites moluccanus
GAACTAATTCAAATAACATGCATAAATACCAATTTCATGCATAAATATATATAAGCATAACAATATAAAGAAATTAAAAATCTCCCCCCGAAGATCTCTATATGGATTTGGTTCAGGCTAAGCTGAGGTGTTACAATTCCAAACCAACAATATCAGAGGAAAAAAATCATGGTAGACTCATATTTCACTTGAAAATATTAAACTACCAACAATTTATCCTAATCAAGAAGCAAACAAGAAACTATTTAAAACAGTTACTTTTTGTGTTTACTACCAAATCACAAAATATCCAACAAACCCACATGACTATTCTAAATCAGTTACAATAGTCTTATGACATAATAAGTAAATAACACAAATTCTAAAAAATCAGTACAATTTTATAGTCTATAATCTGAATCCAAATCTATTGTAACTGATTGACACACAATTATCGCCCCTGAAAAATACCAAGCAGATTGAATAGATAAGTTCATTCAGAAAATGATTAAAAATATTTCTACCATCTATTAGATAGAAAGGAAAAAAGGAAAGTGAGAAGCACAAAAAACAGAAGATAAATGAAGAAAGAAAGCAATAATAGAGCTCATATACACATTATTAGATGAGCAGTTGAAACAATAATGGTCATTGCATACAAGCATTTTTTTTATCAGAATTTCCAGTGTGCATTTCAATACTACAATATTTTTTGGTTCCACACATAGAAATTTATTTGCCTATCTTTTCCAGATATATTTCATGCATAATTTACTCCATCTACTTGACATATTTTACTCCATCTACTCCCTCTTTACAGATATATTCATATATTCAATAATAAATTAATATTAAGGAATAATACCAAAAGGTCTTATGCCATTGAACAGTCATAAAACCACCACCTCTGCATCTTACACAAAACAACAATCTCTTAAAATCATACACAACCATCCACCATCATGCCTAATATCATTATACTTTGATGCCAAATAAGTGACTAGGTTAAAACATAATGCTGCTCTATTTTAACAAGAAAAAAGCATTCAGGCAACAACTACTAGGTATTTTAACAACACACCACAAAAAGGCATAACATAACTTAGATGGTATGAATCAAGAATCAGCCTAAAAAATGATATATATACATAAAAGTTAAGAAATATTACCTTATTCACGATTTTCAATCTCTCATTGTACTCCTGAAATTTTTAAAAAGAAATACATTCTAATAAGTAGCTACACCATCAAAATAAAACAAAAAATAATTTTATAATGTATATATACTGTCAAAATAATAATTTCGTTTTACCTACACTCATGTCTCCAATACAAGCAGGAGTACCACCTGGTGACCAATTTTTTAAAATTAAGAGCACTTGTTCTTTAACCCGTTAATCTAAACTTTTCTGAAATTCCTCTTCCATTTTCTTCCGCTCTGCAACAAATTCATATTGTATTTCTGCTCGCAGCTCTTCACGAATTTTGTTAACATTTAAAGGTCTTGCATTTCCCTTGGAACTTGGGGCCTTCACTATTATCCAAAAGAGAAAAGAAAAGGCATCAAAATTTTTATGGAATAATATTATTATTTTACTATATTGTGATATATGTATCTAAGCTATTCATAAAGGTTGGAGAACCGGAACTCATTTTAGCAAAGAAAGCTGGAAGTATGTTATTACAAACTTTTGTAAGGAAAGTGATTGTGATTATGGCAAAATTAAATTAAAAAATAAGTGGGATGTTGTAATACCTTACGAATTGTCGCTAGAGTACTTAGAAACCCTATATAAAACTCTTATAGGAAAATTGATTTTTAATTTAATTTTAAGAGTTCCATTTCCACAATAAACTTAGTGAACATTAAATCAGGTATTTAAATAACCTACTAAAAATAAAATCTAACAAATATGGCATTAATAATATGATTGAACTTAAGATGGAAAATGTGTAGGGAATTAGTGTTGTAATCTAAAGAATGGCTAACCATCTATTCAATTCAAATTTTAATATTTGATTTGTATAATTACCTAATGCCACTGTTAAAGCCAATTGTTGACTATCTTTCAATTACACCTAATAATGAATTTTGGACCAAGTACTGTGATTATTAGAATGCCTTACTCATGAGGGATAAATCATAGGATTTTATGCACCAGTGACTCAACTAATATAGTCTAATGTATTAGGGTCCTTCTTTGAGGGAACAAAATTTCTTTAGGCGTGTATTAGTACAAGTGCATGTACTATGTATGGAGATCATAGTACTTCTATTCTGTATGGATATTATTAGACTCTTATTTTATTTCTCTGTTGTTTTGACACTTACTTTACTTTACCTTATACATACATCTGTGATACATCATTTCTTATAGGATCCCTCTGATATATTATTTTGTTCTGTATAAGCATTTTTGTTATTATACTTTGACTATTGTGATTTAAACCCTTATGTTTATTCTAATTGTACTTATATACAGATATTGTCTCCGAACCTCAGTATTGTTTATGAACCACAAGTATGACATATGCATAATTCATTGAATTGAAGAATCACTCTCCTTCTGTTGTGTTTTTTAAAAGCTAGAGTTTTTGTTCCAGAGACCGAGGATAAATCTTATATATTCCTTCCTCCAAGAAGCTAGTCTAGTATAAACTCTAATTATTTTGAATGTTAATTATTATTTTGGGATGTAATACTCTTAGAGCTCTATAATATTTTGAATGGTTTGTAATTATATTTTATGAATTATTTTGGGTTGTCACTTATTCATTTTGGATAAAGGACCTCAATTGCCTTGATCTATTGTGAACAAGTTAAATATATTTTAGATAATTATATCACAGGTTAATATGACAGTTGATGATTATTATGATTATGAATTGAGGATGAATATAAATGTTTTGCTGTTAGCCACAGGTTATGTTTTAGAGTTCCAGGGGTCTTTGGCATCTTTAAGCCAACCCATGCCCTAGGATTGTCACATCTTTAGTTTCGGAGTGTGAAAAAATTGGTATTAGAGCTTAGGTTTAAAGTTATAGTTAATTTATGGCTACGAGTGTCTTATTAGGGAAATTATGGAGCATAGGAATTCTTTCTTGTCGATATTCTATTATCCTCTGTTATAAATCTATCTTTTTTTTTTATCCAAATTTGAATTGTTTGTTATATTATCAATTTTAATATGCCTCCTAGATGTGGTCTCGATAGAGGTAGAGGACGAGGTCATCCTAGAATAAATGTTCCTTTTGAGGCTAGTTTTATCGATCAGATAAGGGATAATGAGGTCCCTCCAGCAGCTCCATTAGATATGGCTCACAGATTTGAGTGTTTGGAGTGGAATTACAAAATGATAGCCAAGTATATTGCCCAACAGAGGCATCAGGCTCCTTCGGTACAAGTGGCTCCAACTCCGCCACCGCCTGCAACTCTGGTAACTCCTCTAGCTATTCCTCCTTAACCTCCTTTGGTTTCACAAGTCGAAGAGGTATCTTTTGAGAAATCCTTAAAGCTGAAGCCATTAGAGTACAAGGGTGAAGGAGACCCTACTAAGTTTTTAAAGGATATTAAGGATAAAGGCCATATTTTGAGGGTTCTAGATAGAAGATCAATAGAGTTTGTGGATTACCTTATGAAGGGTGACACTCATAAGTGGTTTAAAAGAAGTATTTTTTGGTTTACTTCATCGTAATGGTGAGATCACTTGGGATCATTTCAAAGAGCTAGTACTTAAACTGTTCCTTCCATATTATATTAGGGAGGCTAGAGCCATAGAGTTCAAAAGACTTGTGCGGACTCTTGACATGTTTGTATCTGAGTATGCTAATAGATTTAACCGAGTAAGTTTGCTCCTGCTTTAGTGCCCAATGAGGCGGCCTAGATTCAGAGGTTTAGGAGGGGACTGTTAACCCTATTGTTTATGATTATATCAATACAAGAGTTTGATTCCTTTTCCACATTGGTGGATAAGGTGAGGGTTATTGAGAACCGAAATATGGAAGCTAGGTTTGCTAGGGAGTAGAAGAAGAAGGAAAGAATAAGAGGTTCATCCAAGTTGGGTAAAATTGATAGTGGGGTGAAAAGTATGGGTGTTTCTTTTCAGACTACACTAGTGGGTTTTGGAGTCAGTCAGGTCAATCCCAATAGAGATAGAGTACTTCCAGACATATTACACAGATGAGTTATAGTTCTGGTAGCTTGGCATCTCCTAGAGGTTCAATTCCTCTTTATCCTACTTGTGGGAAGAAATATTATAGGCAATTTTATAAGGAATCGGGTGTTTGCTTCAAATTTGGTCAGTCATGCCACTTTGTGAAGGATTGTCCTCAAGCATCACATTTAGATAGACCTCCGGTTTCCAGTCCATAGTTCAGTTGGATAAGGGATGAGGTGGTACTTAGTTTAACAGAGGGGGTATAGCTAAAGGCTAGGATATAGGTAGAGGTTTTGGTCAAATAGTGGGATAAGTTTCAGGGTAGGCACCAACTAGTAGAGGTAGGGGAGAGTTTTGCTTTGACTCAGTAAGATTCTCAGGCCTCAAACACAGTTGTGATAGGTATTATTCTCATTTAAGCTCTGAATGCACGAGTTTTATTTGATTATGGTGCTACACATTCCTTTGTTTCCTCTTGTTTTGCAAAAAAATTATTTATGACTTGTAAACTTTTGGATTGTGCATTGGTTGTGTCAACACCTTTAGCAGAAGAGATAGAGGTGAATAAGGTATACCCTTCATGTTTGGTGAGCATTAGTGGTAAGAATTTGATGGTAGATTTGGTTAAATTGCATGTTCTGGAGTTCGATATGATATTGGGCATGGATTGGTTGTCCAAGTATTTTGTTGTTATTGATTGCAATAAGAAGAAGATTGTGTTCAAGTCACCTTCGAGTGAAGAGTTTGAGTTTTAAGGGGAGAGAAGTGAGGCTCCTTATAATCTGATATCTGCCATCGAGGCGAGGTGGTTGTTAAAAAAGGAATGTTAAGGGTATTTGGTGTATGTCCATGACATGGAAAAGGGAGTAAAAGGCATTGATTAGATTTTGATTGTGAATTGAGTTTATGGATGTGTTTCCAAAAGAATTTTGCCACCAGATAGAGATAGAGTTCAACATTGAAGTATTTTTGGATACTAATATGATCTAAATACGTCTGTATCACTTAGCCCCTATTGAATTAAAGGAATTAAAGCTACAATTGTAAGATTTACTAGATAAGGGGTTCATCAGGCCTAGTAGTTTGCCTTGGGATGCTCTAGTATTCTTTGTTAAGAAAAAGAATGGATCTGTGAGATTATGTGTCGATTATTAGCAACTCGATAAAGTTAGTGTTCGGAATAAGTATTCTCTTCCACAGATTGTTAACATGTTTGACCAGTTGTAGGGAGTGAGCCATTTCTCTAAAATTGACTTGAGATAGGGCTATCATTAGTTGATGATTAAGAATGAGGATATAGCTAAATTGCTTTCAAAACCAAGTATGGTCATCATAAGTTCTTGGTATTGTTATTTGGGTTGACGAGTGCACTGGTTACTTTTATGGACTTAGTGAACAAGATCTTCAAACCGTTCTCAGATAGGTTTGTGATTATGTTCTTTGATGACATATTGGTGTATTTTAAGAGTAAGGAAGAACATCTGCGATTGGTTTTGCACACTTTGAGGGAACATCGATTTTATGCTAAGTTTTCTAAGTATGAATTTTGGCTTGATAGAGTTTACTTTATGGGGCATATGATTGATAAAGAAGGTATTTCTGTGAATTTAAAAAAGGTTGATGCGATTTTAAATTTGCCTAGACCCACAAATATAATTGTAGACACTATATTTTGTCCAATCACTTTGAAGTATTTATTTTTGGAGAAGTAAGGAAAAATAAAATTAAGTTTGAGTTATTGACTAATTTTAATTATTTTATTATATTTTTGTTTTATTAATTTTATAGATTGGATGATTTGTGGGCCCAAGGATAGAAAATAAAAAAATATTCAACTCCAAATCCAATCAAGCCCAAACCTGATATAACCCAATTCAATAAAGTCTAAACCAAAAAAATTCAGTCCAAACTCAATCAAGCCCATGGGGCTGAATATTGTAGAACTAAAAAGGGAGGGACATTTTAGTATTTTTCTTTAATTTTTTCTTTATATAATGGAAGATAAAATGATTTTAGGGGGGTTGGTTTTATTTTTCAAAAAAGAAAGAAAGAAAATGGAAATGTCAAAAAAAACGAAAAAAAAAAGAGCCTCTGCTCTCTCTCTTTTTGCTCTCTCCCTCTGCGAAAACACCATCGGAAACTCTCTGCTCTCTCCCTCTGCGAGAGCAACCCACCATGCTCAACTTCGAAAGTTAATTCGATTTTGAGCTAAGTCAGGTATGATTTCTGTAAGGTTTTGATTCGCGAATTTGGTTTTGTTGAGTTTCGCTATTAAACACCAAATCATTCAAAGTCCGAGCCTAATCTCTTATTATCCGGTGTCCCGATTATGGTGAGTCTGGTCGTGGTTTCGATGGATTTATTCCGTTTTTTAGAATATATAGATAGCAGATTTTGGTTTCAGTTTGGCTTTAATTTCTACTATGACTTCCAGTTTGGGTTTATTTTCGTGTTGGATTGAAATTTTGTTTGAGGTTTAGCTAATCAGAAAATCGATTAGTTTTGGATTTTTCACTTTTGCTGAGTTGTGTGTCCTGGTTCTCTGGGAATAGGATGCTTGGGTCTGGAGATTTTTAGTAGATCGATTAGTTTATTTTCTTTGTTTTGCTTACGGTTTTGATCGGGTCTGGTATTATATATTTTTGGTGAGTTTCTAATTTAGAACTGTAATTTTTTTTTTTTTTTTTGGCTTCAGTTTAGGGGTTTTCAGTTCATGATTTTGGGGTTTTCTTTTTCCGATTTTGATGTCTGTTTTTTTTGCATTGTTGGGATGGCTGGTTCATAGTTTTCGGTGAGTTTCTAATCTAGAACTGTAATTTTCTATTTTTTTTTTGCTACAGTTTTGGGGTTTTCAGTTCATAATTTTGGGGTTTTCTTTTTCCCGATTTTGATGTCTATGTTTTTACATTGTTGGGATGGCTGGTTCATAGTTTTGGGACTTGGATTGAGATTGTCGTTTAGTCTTGGCTGTTTGAACTTGATTCCTATTTTCGAGTTTGAGGTCTCTGTTTTTGCATTATTGCGATTTCTGATTCATGATTTTCAAACTTGAATCTATTTTGCGTTATTGCTAGTTCTGTTTCATGATTTTCATACTTGAATTGATTTTCATTTAGCCTTGACTGTTTGAACTGGATTCTGAATTTGGATTTGAGTTGTTCATCTTGATTCTTTAAAAATGTTATTTGGGTCTGGTTTTGGTTCTTTTTTTTACTGAGCTTATTCGCATCTGTGTTTTTTTTGGCTTCGGTGGAAACCTTTGAACATAAAGCGGGTTTCTCTGGATTTTTGGAATCTTTGGTTCTTTGGGGTTTCGGTGGAAACCTTTGAATATGAAGCTTGGTTTCTCTGGATTCGGTAAAATTTTGGCTCTCTTTTCTGTTGCTCGGGTTTTGATCTTGCTTTGATCCGGTTCATTTTGATTATTTTGCTTCGGTACACCTTCTGCATCCAATTAGCTATTCCATTTATTTACATCATGACTCATATAAAACAAGCAAACAAAAATAATATATATTTTCATTAGTTAGTTTATGGCCTTCAAACTTCAAAATTGATTCATCCAGGGGTTTTGGTATGGGATTCCATACTGATGCATGCCTATGAACTGATTTTGGGGTTTGGAATTCATCTTTATGATGGGATTCAATAGCCAAATTAAATTTTCTTTAAAAAATAATAATAATGAGTAATCAATAATTAACTCAGGTGAAAATGGAAAAGTTGTTTTGATTTGGGCTTAATCTTGAAAAAATTTAAACTAAACAATTTTTAAACTAATTTTTTGTGTTTGTTTGAATTTAATCTTGAATAATAATTTTGCTGATATTCAAAGGATGGATATGCTTTATTTCAATCACCAATTTAATAAACTTTGAAACCTTAAAAATACTATAATTATGTAAGTATATAAAGGGCTATGATGATAATCAGATCCAAAATCAATTAACAGAATAATTAAAAGAAAGGAAAAATAATTTTTGGCGGGATAAAATTAAGTTAAAATTATTAATTTTGATTTGACTTGAATTGAGTAACCTTTATTTAAGGTAAGTTCAGTTTATTATTTTTATTTCTTTTATGTTAATTTAATTAATTCATTTTTTATTTACCAATATCAAAAGATAATTTTAATTTTAAATTTTAAATTAATTAGAATTCAAATAAAGGTTACCTAATTTTGAATCCTAAAATTAAAAGATTATGATTTAAATTTGCAGTCAAAGTTATTAATTTCTTTAAATATTTTATGATAAAAAATAAATCTGAGCCCTTAAAATAAATAGAATTTATCTATTTACAAACTTTTGTTTTTACTTTCTGTATTTTTACCCTTTTGTGTTTTTTTTTTTAGGTATTACAGGATTTATTTCTTTCAAAATTGAAAGCAGATAAATTCAAAGCGAGCTGTATTTTTGTAAACTTCATTGTAATCTTTATTTTATTATATTTTAAAATTTTGTAATTTAAATTAATTTTATAATTTATAAATATATTTTTTTTTAGGGTTTAATAAAATTGATCGCTAATTTATTTGTTTACAATTATCTCTTTTTTATGAATGATTTAAAAATAAAAATAATAAATGAAATTAATTAAGCTCGGTTAAAGCTCAAATCAAATTCAGTTTACATTTTCACAGTTAATTTCATTTTTTATTAATACTCATAAATAATCTTGCAAACAATTATCATTCTGGTTAAAAGAAAAATAAATAAATTTGCACTATATAAATAATAAAGAATAAAATATTTTTTAAGGCCAATTTAATATTTTGAAAATTAACATGTGGGTGTCTAATACCTTCCCCATACGTTTGTGACTCTCGAATCTAAATTTTAGTTTAACAGATCAAATTTTTAAAGGTTTTCGATTGAGCCTTTTAAAATAATTCAATAGGTGGTGACTCAATTTTTCATTTTTATTTTCTCGCTATCCTATCGCGGCATCGTTTAAAAAATGTTGTGACAGTAATAGAAGTTAAAAGTTTTTTGAGTCTAATAGTTTATTATATGAGATTTGTTCAGAATTTTTCTAAAATAGTTATTCCTTTGAGTAAACTCACTCAGAAGCACGTGAAGTTTTACTGGTATGATGAATGTGAGGATAATGTTCATAAGTTGAAGACTTGTTTGACTACTACTCCGATTCTAGCACTACCTTGTGAGGATGATTTTATGGTTTATTGTGATGTTTTAAGAGTGAGACTCGGTTGTATTTTGTTGCAGAATGGTCAGGTAATAACTTATATTTCTCAACAGTTGAGGAAACATTAGTTGAATTACCCGACGTGGAGATGGTGGCAGTAGTGTTGGCTTTAAAGGTTTGGAGACACTATGTGTATGGTAAGAAGTGTGAGATTATGGTGAGAAGTGTAAGATTTACATTGATCACAAAAATTTGAAGTATATTTTCCAGCAGAAAGATTTGAACCTTATGATTGCGAGATTCTATATCATCCGGATAAGGCTAATGTAGTAGCAGATGCCTTGAGTTAGAAATCTCTAGGGATTTTGGGCCACATACAGGTGAGTAGGTGACCATTGGTTAAGGAATTGCAGACTATGTATGATTTGGGAATTTGGTTTGACATGTCTAATACTGGGGTGGTGTTTGCACATTTTCGAGTTAAACCATTATTACTTGATCAGATTAAGGAAGCTCAAGATAGAGATCTTCAATAGGTTAAGCTGAAAAGCGAAGTGGAATTAGAGAAAGCTCTGGGATTCACCATTAGAAATGGTGTATTGAGATATGGTATCTGACTATGTATTCTTGCAATGGATGATCTAATAGAGCAAGTACTGAGGGAGGCTTAGTATGCTAGTTACAGTGTGCATCCAAGTACAACCAATATGTATCACAATGTCAATGATTCATATTGGTGATATGGTATGAAAAGGGACATAATGGAGTTTGTAGCTAAGTGCTTAATTTATTAGTAAGTTAAGTTTGAGTATCAGAAATTAATAAAAATAATCAAAAAATAATTATTTTAAAAAACTATATAAAAAGTAAATATTTTAATTGAATATACAAAAAGTAATTTTCAATAAATGAAAGTAATTTTATTTATTTTAATTTTTAATTAAATATAAAAAAGAAAAATAAATTAAATAATTAAATAAATAAGAATTATCTTAATTAAATAAAAAATATTTTTATTATTTTAATTTTAGATTAAATATACAAAAAATAAATTAAAAAATTAAATAAAAAAGAAAATAAATTAAACAATTTAATAAACATAATTATTTTAATTAAATAAAAAGGAATTTTATTTATTTTAATTTTAAATTAAATATAACAACGCAAAAAATAAAAAAAAATTGTATAAATATTTGATAAAAAATACTCATATATATTTTTTATTTTAATTAAATTTAAAAAGTAGAGACGTAAACATTAATTAGATAAAATTTTAGGGGCTAAAAAGTAATTTATTTAAAAAACAAAATCTGTGTTACACAGTAGTTATTTTTTCCAGAGTGGAAATTGGTGAGAATAACTATAAATTTTGTAGTAGGAATACCAAAGACTTTGAGTGGATATGACTCCATTTGGGGTGATTATGGATTAGTTGACTGAGTCAACTCATTTTCTGCCTATGAAAACTACCTATTTAGCTCATCAGTATGCTTAACTATATATTGATAAAATTGTGAGATTATATGGTGTTCCGGTATCGATCCATTATGATAGAGGCATGAGTCAATGAGTAGTCGACTAGATTTCAGTATAGCTTTTCATCCTTAGACCAATGGACAATCAGAAATGACCATCCAAACTCTTGAAGACATGTTAAGGATGTGCATTATAGACTTTGGAGGGAATTGGGATAAGCACTTACTATTGTTTGAATTTGCATACAATAATAGTTATCACTCTACGATCCAAATGGCATCGTACGAGGCTTTATATAAGAGGAAGTGTATATCTCTTATTTGTTGGGATGAGATTAGGGAAAAGTTCATCGAATGACTTAATTTGATCTGATACACATCTGAAAAAGTACATCTGTTTCAAGAAAGGTTGAAACTATTTTTAGTCGCTATAAGAGTTATGCCGACCCTAAAAGCAAAGATCTTCACTTTGCCCTTGGTGATAAGTTCTTCTTGAAGATATCACCAATAAAGGGATTTATGAGATTTGAGAAAAAAGGCAAATTATCTCTTAGGTACATTGAACCTTTTCAAATTTTGGATAGGATTGGAGATGTGTTACTATTTATCATTTGTCCTAATTCTTCTAACAACTATTATCATTAACCATAAATACATATACATATTCCTCGTAACTCATACATAACTATTCTAACAACTCATAACCTCAAATCATAATAAAAATGGATTTCTAGAGAAAATACTTTTTCTCCTTAAAAGATGATTTTGGAGAAACCTTGACCTTTGGAGGATTCAACGGACTTCTTATAATATTTCTTTTAAAAATAAAACATTAATATGAGTATTAATGCCTTAGAGAAGTAGAGGGAACAACTTTAGGTTTGGTGGTTTTGAAATAAAGGAGAAAGAGAAATGTGTATAATTTTAGGATGAGTTAAAAATGAACATATATTTATAGAAATGATAAAACCTGTTGCCAACCATCTAAATAAATTCCATAGAATTGGTTAATTTCATACAAAAGTATTTTTTTAGGCCCATTACAGATGTGTAATGCTTGTTACAAAGTTTCAAGGTCATTCCATGAGGGTAACACCCATTACAGGTCAAAAACGTACCTCCGTAAGTTTTTCATTTTCCCAAATCAATTTTAGCACGTATAAAACATCAATCCACATTTCTAAACATTTTAACAAAAAAGTTCTATCAGAATATGCCAATGGAAATTAGAACATAACAAAATAGAGATCATAATCAAACATCACAGATTAACAAATCTATTGTCACGACCCAACCTGGGAGCCGCAACGGTCCCAGGATACAGGTGTTGCCTAAGCTACCAGTACTACGAAAAATCCAATTAACTATTTGATATGACAATTAATACATTTGATAAGCTCAAATAGCTTACTAATACTATTAAAATTTTGACAGCATCTCCTCTAATACATGACTATACCCCGCTGTAAAATAAGTAATAAACACTTCCAATATAACTTTATCATCAATTCCCATTTCAACCTCCAATATCAACTCAACATATATATATATATATATATATATATATATATATATATATATATATATATATATATATATATCGAGATATATAGATATCTATAAGAATATATATATATAAATATATATAGAGAATATAAGAAATAGAGAGGGGCCTCACT
>CANXYC010975316.1:0-30944 GCA_948193065.1 Aleurites moluccanus
ATAACACATCAATAAGAAAGGAAAAATTATTTCCCTAAAAGGTCCCTATTAGGGTTTCGGCTAAGGTGTTACAGTAATGCATCTCATGTTTATAAATCCACTGAGTATTTTGTACTCACCCCACCATGTTAAACCATTTCAGGGAAAAGAGAGTGAGAAGTGGATATCCCGGCTATTTGTATACCTCCCAGCCACGGAGCAGATGTATAGTCTTTTCCTAGAGTAGTTAGATTACTCCATGATATTAGCTATGTATATAAATATTTGGAGTATGTTTTGTGAATATGTATATATATATAATTATATGTTGCTATGTGTCTTGACATTACGATATGGATTTAAATGTATGCTATGCAATCATATGTTAACATATGCATTCATATTCTAACAGGGATGCAAATGAGATGGTAAGCTTATATGATTTGGCATATGAATAAATAATATGACAGGGAATTATTATATTATTGTGATATGAGTTGTATTTGGAGGTTGAAAGGGATTTGATGTTGATATTAGAAGTGTTAGGTTGTGTTTACTATTTGGGTAATGTTAATATTAGAGGGGAAACTCTGTCCGATTTTCTGTAAACTTAAAGTGTTTTTGAAAAAAAAAATTATATGTCCTAAAATGGTTAAATGAAATGAAGCTTGTAATTTGGGTTCTTCGAGGTACCGGTATACATTATTCCCGTGCCCTAGGACCGTCATAGCCCTATAGAGTGGGTTGTGACAAAGCACCAAGCAGCAGTCAGGCCCCAATAGGCAGAGGTCAGGGGCAAGTCTTTGTCGACAATACTCAGGTGGCACAGAGATTAGATAATGTGGTTACAGGTACTATTTTGATTTAGAATGAGATTGATGATGCATTGTTTGATTCTGATGCTACGCATTCTTTTGTTTCACCCCAATTTGCACCTAAATTTAATAAAGAGAGATAGATGTTGAGTGTGCCTCTAGAGATAGCTACACCTATTGGGGAGAGTATATAAGTGGATTATTATTATCCTGATTGTGTGATTGAGATTGATGACCACATTTTGCGTGCTGATTTGATAGAACTGCATGTGTTAGAGTTAGATGTGATTCTTGGTATGGATTGGCTAATGACACATCGTGCAGTTATTGATTGTTATGTGAAGAGAGTTAAATTCAAGACTGAGGGGTAGCCAGAGTTTGAATTTCTGGGTGATAGACGTGAATTTAGGGTCAATCTTATTTTTGCTATCTAGGCTAGAAGGATGATAGGGAAAGGCTATTTGGCATATATGGCTCATATAATAGATGTGCAGAAGACTTATGTAGAGCTTGATCAAATACTTGTAGTCTAAGAGTTTCCTAATGTCTTCCCTGAAGAATTGCCAAGATTACCCCCAGATTGGGAGATTGAGTTTGAGATTGAGGTGTATTCAGGCACCGATCCAATATTCATTCCTCCTTATAGAATGGCACCAGCAGAGTTGAATGAATTAAAGGTGCAGTTACAAGAGTTATTGGATAGAGGGCTTATTAGACCGAGCAGTTCTTTGTGGGGTGCTCCAGTGTTGTTTGTAAAGAAAAAGGATGGATCTCTGAGGATGTGCATTAATTATAGGCAGCTGAATAAGGTGACAATTAAGAACAAATATATGTTGCCTCGAATAAATGATCTGTTTGATCAGTTGCAAGGTGCCAATCATTTCTCAAAGATTGATTTAAGATCTGGGTATCGTCAGTTGTAAATTAAGATGGGTGATCTACCTAAGACTGCTTTTAGGACTCGATATGGACATTATAAGTTCCTGGTGTTGCTATTCAGGTTGACTAATACACCGGCTGCATTTATAGATTTAATGAATAGGGTGTTTAAGCCATTCTTGGATAAGTTTGTCATAATATTCATTGATGACATTTTTATCTATTTCAGAAGTGAGGAGGAGCATATAGAGCATCTGAGGATTGTACTGTAGACATTTCGAGAGCATCAACTATATGTTAAGTTATCTAAATGCTAGTTTTAGCTAATCGAAGTGTGTTTTCTTGGGAATGTGATTTGTAAAAATGGTATTAAGGTGGATCCTCAAAAGGTTGAAGCAGTTACAAATTGGCCTTGTCCTACTAGTGTTTCTAAAGTCCGTAGTTTTCTGGGTTTGGCAGTGTACTACATGCAGTTTGTGAAGGATTTCTCCAGAATTGCTACTTCGTTGACTAAGTTGACTCAGAAATAGGAGTGATATCTATGGACTGATGAATGCAAGAGTAGTTTTCAGACATTGAAGTCTTGCCTTACGAGTGCTCCAGTGTTAGCATTGCCATCAGAGGGTGAGAAGTTTACAGTATACTGCGATGCTTCCCGAGTTGGATTGGGATGTGTTTTGATGCAGAATCGGAGAGTGATTGCTTATGCTTCTTGGCCTATCACTTATTAATTCATAAGCCTATCACTTATTCATCTATAAGCCTACCATTTGAATGCCATCGTCGCCAGCAACATTGGTATGCCAATTATGCCAACCTTTTGTTCATGTATGACCAACCTATGTTCCATTCCATTATTAATTGCAAAACCTATTGCTATTGTATATCTACTTGTTATTGCTATTCCATTGTTTAAATTGCAAATTGAATTGATTGATATTGAGATATGGATACTTGGTGATACCATTGTTGTATAATGGTATCTATTGACTTGTTTCATACCTTTATTGACTCTGATGTGGTTTGACAGAGCTGTCGCTCCGACAGGGTAGTGGGTTCATACAGTCGGCAATGTGCACATTGTATATTGATACCCTAGCTGGGAAGGGTTTACAGTCCTAGCTATAAGACCTGATCAGTCTTATGTATATTGACATGAGATTGATTATGTGTTTTACACATATTCTATGCATTTCATGGCCCTGTATCTGTCTTACCCATCTTATATACTTTCATTGATATGAGTATTGACCTTATCGTTATTTCCTGTATTTGATTATGTGTTCTGATTTTATTAAACAGACTGTCTTTATTATTTTATCTGTTTATCATTTATTGATGATCCAAATTACTTTTGTTGGCGATGCATATTAGATTCACTCCTTTCCTTGTTTCTCATTTCCAGGTACAGAGTAGGTGGCTGAATCCAAACCTTTGACTCTTTGTGGATTTCTGCAGTGTTCATAACAATGGAATTATATTAAATATAATAATTTTTGTATGTTCATGATCTAGCTACTCCATGGGTCATGTATGGTTTAGTTAGTTTATGAACATGTGTGTATGATATGTTCTGGAGTTTGAGTAATGATATGACATGTTATGATGAATGTACAACCAACTGCAATATATTTACAGACCAATTACATAATGATAGTATGAATAGTAATTAAGTAAATTGAATAATAAATTGATGGATATAGATTATTGCATATGATACTGGGTTCTACGGGTGCCGGTTGCCATTGACATCTCCTATATCCTAGGACTGTTGCGTCTCAAAAATAGGTCGTGACACCTTCCCAGTTAGGACATAATAATATACATTGTGCACAATGCTGACAGTATGCACTAATTATCCCATCGGAATGACAACTTTTTCAAATCACATTGGAATCAATAGAATCATTAAACACATCAATAGATACCATTTTTTAATAATGGCATCACCAAGTATCAATAACTTATCATCAATCAATTCAATGAGCAATAGAATCAATAGGATATCAATAAGAATCGATTATACAATGACCAAAGGTCTAGCAATCAACAATGAGATCAAACATAAGTTAGTCATTGACGGCCAAAAAGTTGATGTAATTGGCATTCCATTTTCGTTGGCGACGATGGCATTCAAATGGTTGGCCTATGAATTTTGAGATAGGCATTTTATCGAACACATTGTGTGCAACAATGGAATGACATTTTGGCAAGGTTTTGGGGCAATATTGATATTGCCCAAATTATCAACAACAACACAAATTATAAGCAATTCCATAGGAATTATAAACACATGAATAAACATCATCAAATGGATCAATTTGGCATAAAAAAGCCATAGGAAAAATAAGAACAAAACAAGGCAATTTTGCCCTAAAGTGGTTCGGCCACTTTAGGGTTTTCACATATGGATTCCAATTGGCATTTTAACACTTTAGGCATAACATATGAAGCACAAAAGGATCACCTAATATTCCAAATCACCAAGTAAAATTGCTTTGCTACCAATTTCTTCAAATTCCTCAACGTAGGCAAAATGAGCAATTTTCTTCAATCGAATTTTCTACAATAATTCAACCATCAATTATTCATCAATTAACTTATAATTAACTTATTATACACTTGATTTACACATTCTAATCCATTTTCACAAAATCAATTTATACAACTTAGGTTTAGGATTTGAAAAATGGGGAAAAATACTATATGCATCAATTGATGCAATTAAACTAATTACCCAATCTAACTAACGTCAATTAGCCCTAAATCAATCATAAAATCAACCAAAACAACATTTTACCTCAAAATGGTAAAGTGGCTGAAATCTTGAAGTCCTTTGTTCTTGAATTTTTCTTGTTTCTTATGGATGGAAATGGATGGAGGATGGATTATATTGTGTTTAAAACAAGTTTCCATGGATTTTCGTTAACAAAATGGAAGAAAAATCAATGGAAAATGAAGAAGGAAAATTCAAACAAGGAACAAAAATGGGCAAAAATACTTTTAAGTGTGGCTTATATAGTAAGTCACATTTGGCAAATTTCCTTTTTGGTCATTAAACTTTTTTTAAATTGTACTTTTGCCACATTTTCCGTCAGTAATTTATTTTGACAATTTCGTCGGGATTTGGATTTCAAAGTGAATATTCAAACATCTTATTTTTATTTATATTTTATAATAAAAATAGTTTCAAAATCATTCTGAAACTCAGATTGTCCGAATTCCACTATACCCCTAAAGTTCCCTTTGTTTACGATTTTGTCATCGCTCACTTTATCAATGTTTATAAATATTTTTTACCTTTTTCTTTTTACTATATTCACACATGCATACACGTAATCATTTACCCTCTAGTCAAAATCAGAAATTCATCTATCGACTGGACTGCTATTTTTGCAGAAGTGATATCGACACCGACATTTTTTGAAAAAGTTTTCTGTTTTTGCTCTAACTAAGTTTCTAAAATTATCTTTAGTCATTTCGATAATTTCAAACCATATACTGAGAACTTTAATCATAAAAACATGTTATGCTTTTATAGGGTATTACATTATACCCTCCTTCAAAAAAATTCATCCTCGAATTTAAATACATACATACATATACACATCAATGATGGAATAGGAATGGGTACTTGTCCTTCATATTCTGCTCGTTTTTCCATGTGCACTCTTCCATCAACTGATTCTTCGATAACACTTTAACCATTGGAATTTCTTTATTTCTCAGTTGCCTGACTTGTCTATCCACAATTTCAACTGGTAGCTCCTCAAATGACAAGTCTTCATTAACTCCAATATCCTGTACCTCTAATACATGCGATAGATCAGATACATATTTTCTTAGCATAAAAATATGGAACATTGGATGAACATGACTCAAATTTGGTGGAAGAGCCAATATGTAAGCCACATTGCCAATCTTATCAAGTATCTCAAATGGGCCTACAAATCTAGGTGACAGCTTCCCTTTCTTCCTAAATCTCATAACACCTCTCATTGGTGAGATTTTAAGAAAAACATGGTCACCAACTGCAAAATGAACTTCCTTCCGCTTCGGATCAGCATAACTCTTTTGTTTGCTGAAAGTGGTCTTCATATGATCTCTAATGATAGGCACCTTTTCCACTATTTCCTTTATCAATTCTAGTCCCTCTATCTGTTTCTCTCCTGGTTCCACCCAATACACTGGAGATCTGTATTTCCTATCATACAGTGCAGCATATAGAGCCATTCCAATAGAAGAATGGTAACTATTGTTGTAGGAAAATTCAATCAATGGCAAATACTGATCCCATTTACCTTTAAAATCCAGAACACATAATCTCAACATATCCTCTAAAGTCTAGATAGTCCTCTCTGATTGTCCATCGGTCTGTGGATGGAAAGCTATACTGAACCTTAACTGGGTACCCATAGCTTGTTGGAACTTCTGCCAAAATTGAGAGGTAAACTACGTACCCCTATCTGATATGATCATCACTGGCACTCCATGAAGCCGTACAATCTTGTCCACATACAACCGTATATACTGAGTTGCAGAGTAAGTAGTCTTCACCTCAAGGAAATGAGCAAACTTTGTTAATCGATCTACAATAACCCATATGGAGTCATAACCCCATGTAGTCCTCAGTAAACCGACTACAAAATCCATAGTAATCTGCTTCCATTTCCACTATGGCAACTCAATCTCCTGAAGCAAACTAGACGACTTCTGATGCTCAAACTTAACCTGCTGATAAGCTAAATATGTAGATACAAATCGAGCTACATCTCTCTTCATACCAGACCACTAATACACATCTCTCATATCATGGTACATCTTAGTAATTTTAGGATGTACACTATATGATGAATAGTGAGCCTCTCTCATAATCTGATCTCGTAGCCCATCAATATTGGGCACACATATCCGCTTCCCACATTTCAATACATTATTCTATATTGTGAACTCTGTTTCCTTACCATTTTGTACTTCACCCTTCAGCTTCAATAGATATGGATCCCTATCCTGTGCCACCTTAATATCATCAATCAATAATGGCTTAATCTGAAATTGGGCTATCAGAGCCTGGTTTAGATCCAGGGATCCCAAATCCAACTCTATACCCATAACAGCTAACTCCTGCATCTCACGGATCAAAGGTCTCCTGACAATTAAGATGTGAGCTAGACTGCCCATAGACTTCCTGCTCAAAGCATTAGCTACTATATTAGCTTTTCCCGGATGGTAAAGGATTTCACAATCATAATCCTTTAACAGTTCAACCCATCTGCGCTGTCGAAGATTCAGATCCTTCTGCTGAAGTATATACTATAAACTTTTGTGATTAGTATATATCTCGCATTTAGATCCATACAAATAATGTCTCTATATCTTCAGTGCAAACACTGCCTGCTGCCATCTCTAAATCATGTATCGGATAGTTTCCCTCATGCTTTTTTAACTGTCGAGAAGCATAAGCAATCATTCTCCGAAGTTGCATCAAAACACATCCCAATCCAATTCGAGAAGCATCAAAATACATTGTAAACTTCTCATCCTCTAATGGCAATACTAACATTGGAGCACTTGTGAGGCAAGATTTCAAAGTCTGAAAACTGCTCTCACATTCATCAGTTCATAGATATCTCTCTTGCTCCTGAGTCAACTTAGTCAACATAGCAGCAATTCTAGAGAAATCCTTCACAAACCTCCTATAGTATCCTACCAAACCAAGGAAACTACGGATCTCATAAACACTAGAAGGCTGAGGCCAATTTGGAACTTCTTCAACCTTCTGAGGATCTACCATAATACCCTCCTTACTAATCACATGACTAAGGAAACACACTTTTGTTAGCCAAAATTGGCATTTAGATAACTTAGCATATAATTGATGCTCTTGAAGTGTTTGCAATACAATCCTTAGATGCTCTGTATGCTCCTCTTACTCTTGGAATAGATAAGAATGTCATCAATGAACACTATGAAAAACTTATCCAAGAATGGCCTAAACACCCTGTTTATTAGATCCATAAATGCAGCAGGTGTATTAGTCAACCCGAATGGCAACACTAGAAACTCATAATGTCCATACCGGGTTCTGAAAGTAGTCTTAGGTACATCACCCTTCTTGATTTTCAATTGGTGATACTCAGACCTCAAGTCACTCTTAGAGAAATGACTGGCACCCTGCAATTGATCAAATAGATCATCAATATGTGGCAACGGATATTTATTCTCCACTGTCATCTTGTTCAGTTGTCTATAATCAATGCACATTCTCAGAGACCCATCCTTTTTTTTCATAAACAATACTGGAGCACCCCGCGAAGAACTGCTCGATCTAATAAATCCTCTATCCAATAACTCTTGTAATTTCACCTTTAATTCTTTCAACTCTATTGGTGTCATTCTGTACAGAGGAATGGATATCGGATCGGTGCCTAAATACACCTCAATCTCAAACTCTATCTCCCTATCTGTGGGTAATCCTAGAAATTCTTCAAGGAAGACATCAAAGAATTTCTGAACCACTGATATCTGATCAATATCTATAGAAATCTTCTGTACATCAATCACATGGGCCAAGTATGCTAAACAACTTTTCCCTGTCATCCTTCTAGCCTGGATAGCAAAAACAAAATTGATTCCAAACTCCCGTAGATCACACAGGAATTCAAATTTAGGTTGCCCCTCAGGCTGGAATTTAATCCTCTTTCTATAACAATCAATAACTACTTGATGTGTCGTTAGCCAATCCATACCAAGGATCACATCAAGCTCTAATACAAGCAATTCAATCAAAACAGCACGCAGAATGTTATCATCTATTTCAATCACATAAGCAGGATAATAATATTCCACTTCTATACTCTCTCCCATAGGTGTGGCTATCACCAGAGGCACATTCAATAACTGTCTATCTCTATTTAACTTAGGTGCAAACTATAGTGAAACAAATGAATGTGTAGCACCAGAGTCAAATAAAGCATCAACAATCTCATTTTGTATGAAAATAGTACCTGTGACCACATTGCTAGATCCCTGTGCCTCCTGAGCATTCACAACAATTGGCCTTTGCTTGTTGGGGCCTAACTGCTGCTAGATACCCGTCCTCTGCCTCTGCCCCCTACCAAGAACCTCTCTGGAAACATTCTCACTCATCTGAACAGTAGGCTGAGAAACTGTAGCAGATGGTTGTTGATCACCCCACAAGGGGAAGCTGTTAATAAAATGACCATGTTGCCCACATTTCAGGTAGGCAACTAACTATCGTCGACACTCCCCTCCATGCCTTCTACCACAAAATCCATAAGTAGGCACAATGGGCATCTGTGTAACAAGTCTAGAGGAACCCTGAGAATAAGAAGGTGCAGACTACACCGAAGGTCCTTTACTCTGTGTCCTCCTCCTTTGACTGCCAGACGGAGGTCTTTGATCAAACCTGGGTACTGGCTTAATCTGTCTATGATAGGAGCTGTTCTTCCCCATCCTACTCTGTGATCCAGGTTCTCCCTTCCTCTTCTCTCTCTCTCTGACTTGTATTTCTCTTCCATCTGATTAACATTATCAATGATGGTACTCGAAGATGTGAACTCTATAGCCAGTAGGGCATTATGCAATGAGGCATGCAAACCCCTCCTTAACCTGGTAACCAAATATGCCTCGATAGGAGCAATCTGTGTAGCATATCTACTCAGTCTGATAAACTCCTCAGCATATTCCTCAACTGATCTGATACCCTGCTCAAACTGTATCAAATTCCTAGTCTTTACCCCTTCTGTCAGGAATGTATCAATCAGTCCCTGTCTAAACTCAACCCAAGTAGGAGGATGATCACCATACAATTTGGGCTCCATCCTATGAGAAAACCATGTCTAGGCTTTCCCTTTCAGCAATAAACCCACTAGCTCTACTGCTCTAATATCGGAATAAGGTAGTCTCCTAACTACCTTCTCAACCGACTCAAGAAAATCATTAGGTTCATCGCCTCTATCACCTCTAAACTCAAGCAAGTTTAGCTTCAAAAAGCTAAACATAAAAACCCTGCCCTCATCAATAACTCGGCGGGCTCCCTATACAATAGGCTCTCTAAAAACCACAACTGGTTGTACTGGAGTTGGAGCAATAGGTACTGCAGCAGGTGCAATAGGAGGTGGCACTGCTGCTGGTACTAGCGGAGGCAGTACATTCTGTCATTCCCGCCTTAAATCTGCTAGTTCCCTATGCAAATCCATCATTCCCCTCATCATCTCTATCCTCCAAGGCTCATCACTCCTTTTTGTCTCCTCTGTAGACCGTCGAGATCTGGACAGTCCCTCAAAAATAGAAAATTCTCTAACCAGAGACTCATTAGAGGATACTTCTGCCTTTCTGGTATCCTTGTCTCTGTCGTCAGACATCTCTATAAACTGTCAAAAAAAAGAACACATACTCAGTATATTACAAATACGCAGAATACTTATACACATACTTGACGAATTCAACAAAAGATGATACAGGAAATCCTATGCTTCATGGTCCACTTAACTCTACTCATACTATACTTAGTTACTATTCCTCTGTAACCTATGCTCTGATATTTATAACCCAGAGCTCTGATATCTATAACCTATGCTCTGATACCATCTCTGTTACAACCCGTTTCCATATCGGGCCGCGATGGTCCTAGGATGTGGGAGATGTCGAGGTGACCAACACCCGTAGAACCCATCAATCATTACAATACAATCACATACCACACCAATATCGCAGCGAAAACATATATATCCATCATCAATCATTTAAAACAGACTATAATCATACACTTACATAAGCACTATTCATTCTGTTACTCTGTCATTCATTATGACACTTTCTGTAATTTCCATAATCTTATACATTTATACTCCAAATATCCATACATACATGTTCATAAGCTAACTATACCACACATAACTCATGGAGTAGCTAGGATATGAACATACAAAAATATTCAGTGTTTAATATAATTACACTGCTATAATACTGCATAATCCATAGAGAGTAAAAATGTTGGGATATTCACCTCCTACTCTACACCTGGAGAGGGAAACAGTGAGAGAGTGAGTATATATGATACTTAGTGAATCTAATGTGCATCGACCAATAATAGGTAATGGAATATCAATAAGTAATAAGCAGATGAAATAAATAAATAAATCTGCTCGAAATCTCTAGATACAGAGTCAAGTATAGAATATGACTATAAGTAAATAATCATATCAATGGAAAGTATATCACATGGATAAGATAATAATGACAGATAATAGAGCCATACGCATAAAAATGTGTCAAGCACAAATCAATCTCATATCAATATATATAAGACGGATCAGGTCTTATGACTAGGACTCATAGCCCTTCCTAGTTAGGGCATAACAATATATATTATGCACAATGCCGACAGTATGCACTCACCACCCTATCGGAATGGCAACTCTGTCAAATCACATTGAAATCAATAGAATCAATAAACACATCAATAGATACTATTTTTAAATAATGGCATCACCAAGTATCAATAACTTATCATCAATCAATTCAATGATCAATAACAATTGATTATACAATAATTAAAGGTCTAGCAACCAACAATGGGATCAAACATAAGTTAGTCATTCATGGCCAAAAAGTTGACACAATTGGCATGCCATTATCGTTGGCGACGATGGCATTCAAATGGTTGGCCTATGGATTTTGAGATAGGCATTTTATCGAACAAATTGTATGCATCAATAGAATGACATTTTGGCAAGGTTTTGGTGCAACTTTGACATTACCCCAATTATCAACAACAACACATACTATAAGCAATTCCATAAGCATTAGAAAAACATCAATAAATATCATCAAATAGATCAAATTGGCATGAAAAAGCCATACGAAAAAAAAGAACTTCGACCACTTTAGGGTTTTCACATATGGATTCCTATTGGAATTTTAACACTTTAGGCATAATATATGATGCATAAAAGACTCACCTAACACTCCAAATTACCAAGAAAAATTGTTTTGCCACCAATTTCTTCAAATTCCTCAACGTAGGCAAAATGAACAATTTTCTTCAATCGAATTTTCTACAACAATTGAACCATCAATTATTCATCAATTAACTTCCAATTAACTTATTCTACACTCAATTTACACATACTAATTCATTTTCACAAAATCAATTCATACAACTTAGGTTTAGGGTTTGAAAATTGGTTGAAAATGTTATATGCATCAATTAATGCAATTAAACTAATTACCCAATCTAACTAACGTCAATTAACCCTAAATCAAACATAAAATCAAACAAAACAACATTTTACCTCAAAATGGTGAAGTATCCAAAATCTTGAAGTCTTTTGTTCTTGAATTTTTCTTGTTTCCTATGGATGGAAATGGATGGAGGATGGATTATATTGTGTTTAACTCAAGTTTCCATGGATTTTCCTTAACAAAATGGAAGAAAAATCAATGGAGAATGAAGAAGGGAAATTCTAACAAGGAAGAACAAAAATGGGCAAAAATATTTCTAAGTGCGGCTTATATAGTAAGTCACATTTGGCAAATTAACTTTTTGGTTCTTAAACTTTCCTTAAATTGTGCTTTTGCCAAATTTTCTGTCAGTAATTTATTCTGACAATTTTGTCAGGATTTGGATTTCAAAGTGAATATTCAAACATCTTATTTTTATTTATACTTTATAATGAAAATAGTTTCAGAACCATTCTGAATCTCAAACTGTCTAAATTTCACTATACCCCTAAAGTTTTCTTTCTTTATGGTTTTGCCATCGTCACTTTATTAGTGTTCGTAAACATTTTTCACCTCTTTCTTTTTTACTGTATTCACACATGCATACACATAATCATTTACTCTCTAGTGGAAATAAGAAATTCATTTATCGACCGAACTGCTATTTTTACGGCAGCGATATCGACACCGACGTTTTCCGAAAAAGTTTTAATTTTTTCTCTAACTAAGTTTCTAAAATTATCTTTAGTTATTTTGATAATTTCAAACCACATACTGAGAACTTTAATCATAAAAACATGTTATGCTTTTATAGGGTATTACACAAATCTTCTATTTCTTTATACCACTCTTCTTCATCACTCTCTATTGGTTCTATCTTCTCTAGATTGTCTTCCACATCAGCTTCATATCCATATAAGTCTATGACTTCTATTTCTTTAACTTATACTTTTTGATACTTATGAGGTGGGCTATCCCCCTTCACTCACTTCTTCTTCCCTTTCTCTCTTGAAAGGAATAAGTGACTTGGATTCACATTTGGTCATTTTCGGAAAAATGAACTTAGATGGCAGTATAAAGTTCGTGGATTAGATTTTTTCTTATATGATGCATGATGCATGTTTCACAATAATTTATTGAACAACATGGCAAACAAAGTTTCCATTCTTCTAGAGACAATATGAGGGATAGACGGCAGGTCATGCCCCCACTTTTTAATATATTAAGAAATCTTATTTCAAATTCTTATGGTAAAGTTTTCTTAAAAGGAAGAAAACCTAGGTAATTTTATAACATCTAACTAAGGGAATTGGTTTTTCAAGTTCCCAATGGAGTCACCAGACTGTGGTGTCTTTTGCGGCTATGGTCCATATTCGAACCTAAGGTATATCAGAAATGATTAACTAAATCGAGGAAAGGAGTTGCCACTCAATTAAAGGTGTAACCGAGACCATAAATGCAGTGCATTTCCTTCCTCTAGGAAATGAGTGATGATTTTATCCCTGGCTAAGCACTAGACCGCCTAATTCGGAGATCCAACTAAGGAAATTGGGTATAGATTGGGGAAGGTGTTAGGCACCCTAGCCTGCCTGGCCATTGCCAACCTCTCTATTTAGCTAGAAATCATAGATAAAATAAATTTAGGTATAATTGGAAGAAACAAACCATAAGCCAAAAAATAGTAAGTTTTATCATGGCACATGCTCGACCATACCATAAACCATACTAAGCATAATTCCCAGAAAAGATTGGAGTAGTCATAAAAGATCTCACTTAAAATCTAACCTCCTTAGATAGAATTATACAAGGACTAGTAAATTATACAATCTCATAAGGCCAAGCCTAAAGATTTCCTAAAATGTTCATGTTCATTACACTACATCTATTTGCACCATCCCTAAAGAAATGGAAGGAGAAATGGACTATCTAGTCTTAACAAGATATTTACATAACATATTATAAACTTTCATTCATTCATCCAACATTTTAAAGTAAAGAACCAAAAAGAGAAACCGAATAGCATCATCTAACGCATTAAACAAAACATGTACACCTTGGACTTTACCTTTTTAGGCCTTAATGCAATTTAAGCCTATTTATCTTTCATGCATGCTTAGGCTTTAAATGCCTCATCTTATTTATTTTACCTTTTCCCTATATGGTTAGCTCATATAACACAAGTGTATGCATAACACATTTTGCAAAATATGTGTTACGATATGCATAATGCAAAACATATAAGCATGACATTAACCATTTGGTTTATATACAAATGACCAAAATAATAATGCATGCACCAAATTATATACAAGTTAAATCACTTTAGACAACTAACTTAAGCATGGCATGCTAACCTATAGAAGCCTTTGGTATGGGATGGCAATAAAGTGTATATTTAATCAATCATGCCTTATGCATTTAAAGTACATGCCCCCAAATTGTTCATTCATGGCATTATGTCAATCTTAAAAATCATTCAACCATGCATTCAATTATGCATTATTGTCACATAATGCAAAGCATACCAAATTTCAAGCTAAGAACCTAAAATAGGCAATATAGCAACAAACATGCATAACTAAGATTAACTTTGGCACTTTTAGTCCTAGCATACTTCTGAGTTAATAAAAACTATCATGTAGTAATTTATCCTAGGCTTCATACATTTATTCATGACATACTAACATTCAAATACAATTAGAAGCATCAAGTAGACATAAAAAGTCAAGAAAATAAGTAAAGAAGACAAACAAGTACCTCTACGGCACAAGAAATGCCCTAAGGGCAAACACAAGGCCGTATGGCCTTAGGAAGGGTTGTGTGGCCCTTCTCAATCCATCATGGGACATGGAAAGGCAGCGTGGCCCTTTCCAAGATCCATATCTTTTGACCAAACTTTAGCCTCCTTTTTTGAATGCAAATCATTTTTTCCAACTTTTCTTGAGAAATTTTAGTACTTTTTCATCCTGAATGATTTAAAAACTCATCCTAATGATCCTAAGTATTTTAAACTTAATCAAAATGGTTTTTAAACAAAGAAAAGAAGAACAAAATAGTAGTTAGAAGCAAAAATATGAGTTTCATGTAAAAAGGACCTAAATATGCTTTCTAGGTTCTTTTAGCTCAAATTGATTGGATTTTTACTTAAGCATAATTAAACATCATGTAAATACAGATTATTAATTCAAACTTAGTTCATGTTAGAGATTTTACAAAGAAGAAGAAAAAGAAAGATCATATGTATTGTTATCGATCCATGTCATTATGCCCAAAAACTCACGTGATTGCTGAATAAAAAGACAAAAGGAAACTACTCAAACCTAGACACACCAAGGCTCGGCATATCGCCCTTAGGCTTCGTTCATCTTATAGCTGATTTTGAATGTCAATAACATCGATTACCCTAAGAAGATCGCTTGTCGTCAAGTGCTTACTTTGAATCAAGCTTTGATTCAGTTAAATATAATCCTTTTATCAAGAACACTATCAAGAATGTTTTTGATATGTTCTTAAAAGAAGTTTTAGGAAAAGAAGCAAGTCTCAATTTCTTGACTCTTGGATTGGTAATAGCATTGTCATTCATTTGTTTCCTCTTTGTGCTTGACCCATTGTTGTGATTTTTGTGCATATTCAATCAATGACTTTTACAGATAGGCCAAATTTGATGGCACCAAAGTCAGAGACTTGTCTGGTTTAGTCTCAGTTGAGGGTATTGTTTCTCTCTTCATACCATAATGCATATTATTTAGGAGAGAGAGAGACAATGCTCAAGTTGCCAATACTAGAGGAGTCATGTCACGACCCATTTTCGGATCGTGACGGTCCTAGGATGTGAAAGATGCCAATGGCGACCAACACCCGTAGAACCCAGTATCACATGCATAATCTATAACCATCAATTTATTATTCATTTTACTAATTACCATTCATTCCGTCATTCTGAAATCCTTTTTGTAATATAATGCAGTTGGCTGTAACAAATATTATAACATGTCATATGATCATCATATACCATAAAATATCATCACATACATATACATGTTCATATCCTAACTAACTCATACATACCCTATGGAGTAGCTAGAATATAAACACCAAAATACAAAGTATGTAATATTTACATGAAATGACAGTAAGCAGAAATCCCTGAATGTCTGAAGATGGGATTCTGCAATCTACTCCTCTCCTGAAATGGTTAAACAAAGAAATGGTGAGTATATAAGATACTCGGTGAATCTATATGCATCGCAAATCAAATAGGATGGGTCAATGATACATAATAATAAAGGAGCAATGGAAACAATATCAATCATGATGGGTTACAGAATCAATATCAAAAACTGATAGGAATATCAATGGTCATATCAATGGCATGGAATCATATGGTAAGATAGATATAGGGCCCTAAAATACGTAAACTATGTGTAATCACACAATCGATCTCATATCAAGTAAGCATAAGACTTATCAGGTCTTATGGCCAAGACCAATAACCCTTCTCAGCTAGGGCATCAATATCAATGTGCATATTGTCGACAGTATGTACCCACTACCCTGTCAGAGCGGTAGCTCTGTCAAACCACATTTAGGTCAATACAAGTGAACATCATATCAATAGACAAGAATATACAACAATGGTATCATCAATAACAATTAGCTCAATATCTTTCAAATCAAATAGCAATGGAACTAATGACATAGCAATATACGATACACAATCAATGATAAGCGGTATGGTAAACAACAAAGGAATGGAAAAAAAGTTGGTTCGGCAAAGGAAATCGGTAGGCTAATTGGCATGCCAATGTTGCTGGTGACGATGGCATTCAAATGGTAGGCCTATGGAAGAAAAAACAATAGGCCAAAGGCAAAAACAACTAGGCATTTCATCACACACATGGTGGGCACAAAAGGGCAAGCCATTAGGTTAGGGTTTGGTGCAAATTTGGCATGCCCAATTCAACCAATAACAAGTTCACATTGTCAACAACACAATAGGAATCAATTATACAATATTAAACAACATTAAAGGCATCAAATTGGCTAAGGAATTCAAAGGAAAAACAAAGAAAAATCAAGGCAATGAATAGTGATCATAGGTTCGGCCAAAATGAAGTTTTTCCATATGGTTTCCAAATCAATTTTCAATGCTTAGGACATGTCAAATGATGCATATAGGACTCATCTAAGTCTTCTAATTGCCTTGGAAAATTGATTTCTACCAAAAATCTTCAAAGGAAGCAAAATACACAATTTTGACAAACTTGATTTTCTACATCAAAGAAACCACAAATTAATCATCTAATTGCTTCCAAGTAACATATTCTAAGATCAATTAATACAGCCTAACACTAAATCAACAAACTAAATCATACAACTTCAATTAGGTTAGGCAAATTAGGAATTTCTATCGGAATGCATCAATTGATGCAATCTAACCTAAAACCCATTCAATTCAATGTCTAAACTATCTAAATGAACCATAAAAACAAACAAATCAATTTCTTACCTTGAATGGGTGAAGGAGCCGAAAACCTTAAGGAATTAGTCCTTGAATTCCTTTAGCTTTCTAAGCAAATTAATTGTGGGGAATGGAAGAACAAAGCTTGAAGTTAGGTTTTCTATGAATTCTCTTAAGGAAATTTGGTTGAAAATGAAGAAATGGAATGGAAGAAAAGAAGGAAATGGTTTAGCCACTCTTGAACAAGAAGAAAAAGATGGCAAAATTTGACTAAGTGTTGCCTTATATATTAAATCATAATGGCAAATTATATTTTAGTCCTTAAACTTTCAAGTAATTATACTTTGACCCTAACTTCTTCTGTAATTTATTTTGTCAATTTTGTCGGGATTTAGATTTCAAAGTGGGGAATCAAAAGGCTTATTTTAATTTATACTTATTTATAAAAATAGTTTCAAAGTCATTCTAAAACTCAGACAGACTCATTTCCACTATTCACCTCGAAATTCTATTTATTTACGGTTTTGCCATCAGTTACTTTTTCAGTGTTCATAAATTTTTTCACTTCTTTCTTTTTAACAAAATTACACTTGCATTTATGTGATCTTTTAACCCCTGGTCAGTATTAGAAATTCATCTGTTGACCGGACTGCTAATTTCTCGGCAGTGTTCCCGATACCACCGATTTCCGAAAAAGTAATTTGTTCGCTTTCTAACTACGTCTTTAAAATTATTTCTCATCATTTCAATGCCTTTAAACCATATACTAAGAATTAATTCATGCATATAAGTTAGGACTTTATAGGGTATTACAAGTCATTGACATGAGGTGGGTCCATCCATTCCTGCTATAAAAGAGGCCTTCTAGGGAACTCCTTGGTTCCAACTCCAAAGGTTGAGGGTGTCTCATGATATTTTCTGCCACCAGCCTTGGGAGCTATTGCTACCAAGTAGGTATGGTAGTACTGCCAAAAAGGGTTGGCAGCACTGCCGCCACTTGGTGATGCTGCTACTAAGCTCTCTTGGTGGTACCACTAAGCTTGGTGGGTGGAAATGCTCCTTTTCTCTGATGGCCGACCCATTCTAGTGTCCGATTTTTATGTACTGTGCTATTCCTCTCCTTCTATAAAAGGGCTACCAAATCCATTTACTCTCATTTTTTACTCTTTGTCAAATCTCTCTTCATTTTCCTTAGGTTTTCCTTCTAGGGTTTCCTCTCAATTAAGCCTTCTTTCGGTCACTACATGTTCCTATGGACCAAAAGTATCGATAAGGTAGACAAGGTGCATTTAGGGCGATATGGTATTAATTCGGTTTTGACCTTATGAGGTGTGAAAGTAGACTAGGAGTTTCTGAGGGCATGTCTCAGGTTATGGGACCCGACCGACCATATGTTCCATTTTAGGACAAGTATAGAGGAGATGTGTCCTACGTTTTAGGAGTGCAGTTCTATCTTGGGTGGTAGTTTGGGGGCCCCTCTAGCTATCCTGAAGTGTAGGGTCGGCTACTTCCAGCCTTTCTAAAGGTTTTTACAGCTGAGCCATGATCTTACCAACTTTATAGTAGTGGGTGACCATATTAATCTACCAATGGTCATTGAGGCGTTCATGGATGTGCTCAATCTTGGGGATTTCCATAGATAGGGGTTGAGGATGGCAACTTTGGTGTTGTGTCTAATAGTAGGCTACTTGTTTTCCATCTCTCTAGGCTGGGGAGATATTATGATGGTGGAGCCGGTTGCCCAAATGGGGCAAGGTCTTTCTATTATTGGCATTATTCTAGTTGAGACCTTACATTGCATAGATAGTAGATGCAGGGTGGACGGGTCGTGGTCTATTAGCCTGGTGATCCTCCAGGAAAGAAAATGATTCTTCCTGTGGATGATGTTTTTGTTTTGTCTGCTTGGTTTTTTCAGAGTTTACTTTGTCTATTTGGATTGTTTAGGGTTTGCTATGTCTATTAGGGTCTCTTTGGTTTTGATGTACCCTCTTTTCAAGTCTGACTTAAGGATCATCTTCTGGTGATAGGCCTTTCAGATAGGATGCCTTACATAATAGCGAACTATCGGATGCGGAGGACCCTGATCCGATTTTATTCTAAGCGTGATTGGATCATCTGATTACTTGAGTTGGGTCTAGAGGATGTAATGTGGTTTTGCTCTTGGTAAAGATTCATACATTTATGACCATAAGTTATAGATATGGCATGGATTATCTGTTCGGTCTTTAACTGATCACTTTCTACCCAAGGGTTAGGATCTTATGACGGATGGGCTAGTCCCTGGGGGTCCCAATATATGGACCTATTTTCCTGACTTCTCTTATCTCTAGTACCGTGGTCAAGCCATTATGAATGATTGACGGAGAGGTATACACTCGGTGTGCCCGATTGGATTATTTGATAGGTTGGAGAGCTATAACACATGGCTATTAGAGACAGTTTGGCTCACTAAAAAGCTATATATGGTGACTCTGATTTGTGAGATAGAAAGGGACTCATCAGTTAAGGATGACCCTAGACTTACAGGTGACACGGAGGTTGGTGCAACACCAACTATTGAGGATGTGGAAGTTAGAGCAAAGATGTTTGATGTTCTGAAAGACGATGACGATTCAAACGAAAGCAGGGATATTCATCAGAGGAGATTGAGGGCTCAAAAGGATTGATGAGTGTGAGGCCTCGCCCGAGCACTGCTCGTCCGGGTCTGCTTTAAATAAATGTGGGATCGAAATGCTCATTTGGGGCAATTTCTCACGAAGGAGCGACCTTAGCACCTTTTATTTGAAAAAGATTTTGATGTTTTGAAGTCGCCACCTTAAGTTATTTTTTATTGGGAAAATTTAAGGTAAAAATCCATTTTGACTCCAATTTTATCCCAAAGGAAAAAAGTGCACTAGTCATTGAAACCAAAGAGGATTCGGGGACTAGATTTTCGATTGAACTTGGCTTTTAATTTTAACCTTAATTTAAAATGATTTTCATGAGCAATTAAAGAATGACATATAAGATGCATGATCAAGTAAATAAATGGATGAACAATTGAAATATAAGTAATCAAGTAAAACAATCAAAGAAAGCAATAAAAGTAAATTATTACACTTCAAAATCTCAAAATAGGGGATATCAACTCTAGCCCTTATAGGTTCTAGGTTAATCACACATTCCCCAAATAATACATTCAACAAATAAAGTAAAGCAAATAATCAAAGCAAAAGAAATGGTTTTTGTCTTTTTTTGGATTTGAAGCTTTTATACAGCTTGCATGTGTATCCCGTCGAATGGGAATCAAAACCCACGCAGTTCTTCCTTCTCGCGAAGGAGGGTTGATTTTATGCCCAATTTATCATGTTTTGATTCTTTATTTTAATGCTCTACCAAAATAAAGAAGATGAGTTAGGGGACGATAACTTTACCCTAGCTTTTAGGGATGTTGGACGACGGAGTGCTCTTTCCGGCCGGAGTTCCACCTTGGATCAGATGATGCCCGAGGAAATGGATCGAGATGTCTTCTTAGCTCTTAAGAAAACAAATCAGTAGAGGGACCTTGCTAAGAAAAATATAACTTTGAGGCTCAATATGCCCCTAGGAGCAACTCTTTAAATTCAAAGAGAGCTAAAAAGAAGAAAATATGACTTGGAGACGAAAAAAATGAAATCTAATAGACTAAAAGATTTCTTGTCTTCTTTTCCTTTTCTTTTGTTCCCTTTTTCACTTCTTCTGTCTTGGAAGGTGAGGGGAGGCTCTCTATTTATAATAGGAGCTTAGGGGGTCGAATCCCATCATTTTTCAATGTGGGATTCGAAAGAAAACAGGTTCATAACGTCGCTATCTCCAGCAAGAGGTACTGTTGTTGCCGGACGAGGGTGGCAGCACTGCTAGGGTGCTTTGGCAGCACAGAGTATGAAGAAGGGCAGCAGGAATGGCAAGGAGCCATGTTGTTGCCCCTAGGCATGGTGGTTGCCAGCCCCCTCTGGCGGCAATGCTTTTCCTAGAGGGTGGCAGCTCTGGTCTGACTTCATCCAAAGGTCGTTTTGAGTCCGTCTGAGTGTGGGTTTGGTTACAGGGAGTGTCGTTTAGGTTGGCATGAGTCCAAGGGGTGTAAAAAATGAGTGTTCACAGCTGCCCCCATCACGGCTATCCATTTTGAATGACGGATATGATGTAAATGAATTGGGTTGTTCTTGCCTGTTTGGAATAAAGGCATGCTTAGTATGGTTGATTTTCTAGAAAAGAAATCATGCTGATAGTGGGCACAGGCTACCATGATAAGGTAAAGATATCCTAAGGCTATCCGAGGAAGGGTACGAAGAGGTGCTCTTAAGGCTGCCCCTCAAAAGGTCGAAAAATATCCTAAAGCTACCTTTAGGATGGTCTAAAAAGATCCTAAAGCTACCCTTAGGATGGTCTGAAAGGCTTCTAAGGATACCCTTAGAAAATGTTGATGAGATCCTAAAGCTACCCTTTGGATGGTCTGAAAAGTTCCTAAAGCCACCCTTAGGATGGTCTGAAAAACTTATAAGGATACCTTTAGAAAAGGTTGATGAGATCCTAAAGCTACCCTTAGGATGGTCTGAAAAGTTCCTAAAGCTACCCTTAGGATGGTCTAAAAAGCTTCTAAGGCTACCCTTAGAAAAGTCTGATGAGATCCTAAAGCTACCCTTAGGATGGTCCAAGATGGATGACTTTAGAAAAGGAGAGGCCTAACTCTACTATAGGTCTCAGAATGAGGGATCCTAACTCTCTTCTAGGGTGATAAGAATGTTGGGCTAAAGATGATATTGGTGTTATGTTAAGCACATAGGATGAATGCTCAAAAGTCCATTTTGGATTTAAGCATCTTTCAGGGTGAAGTCAGATGAAAAATAGATTTTTGATTTCAGACATCTTTCAGAATGAAATCGGATGGAAAATGGATTTTGATTTCAAACATCTTTCAGAATGAAATTGGATGAAAAATAGATTTTGATTTTAAACATCTTTCAGAATGAAATCGGGTGAAAAATGGATTTAGATTTTCAAACATCTTTCAGAATGAAATTGGATGAAAAATGGATTTTGATTTCGCCAAGGGCTGCTTGGGCTTAAAATGATTTTTAGCTTGCCAAGGGCTACTTGGGCTTAAAATGATTTTTAGTTTGTCAAGGGCTACTTGGGCTTAAAATGATTTTTGGTTTGCCAAAGGATGCTTGGGCTTATAATGATTTTTGGTTTGCCAAGGGATGCATGGGCTTAAAATGATTTTTAGTTTGCCAAGGGTTGCTTGGGCTTAAAATGATTTTTGGTTTGCCAAGGGCTCCTTGGGCTTAAAAGGATTTTTGGCTTGCCAAGGGCTGCTTGGGCTTAAAATGATTTTTGGTTTGCCAAGGGCTACTTGGGCATAAAATGATTTTTGGTTTGCCAAGGGCTACTTGGGCTTAAAATATATTTTTTTTTAAGTTCAAAATTAAATGAGTGAGACTTTAATGATATGTGACTTATGAACCTTTGAGTTGAAGGAAATGATACATGGCTTAAGAGATTCTCCAAAGTCTAAGGAAATAATGCAATTTAGGATGCCCTAAATCTAAAAGAATTTAATGAGATGCAATGCCCTAACTCTATGCTAGGCTAAAAGTGAAAACCTAAGATCTTTAGGCAATTGATTTTTTTTTTTTTGAAAAAGCAAACCTAATTCGGTTCTAGTTTGGAAAATGTAATTACCCTTGGAGGGTACAATAAGCTTTGGTTGACACTAATTGAGACTCTGAATTTGCATGTGCATCTTACTTCTAATGCATGCTTTGACAAATCTAATACCTTGAATCAATGAGAGGCTGATATGCATTGTAAGGTGACAATTTATGAGAAATGTCAGATTGATGATTGAAATTTTAGTAGGATGCCCCACTTTTTAAAGGAAGGTGACTTGTGGAAAGGGGTGACTTGGTCATTTTGTTGGTCTTTGAGGGTGAGATTAAGGGCGTTGATCTTGGATCAAAGGTTGCATCAGGTTTGATCAAATGGTGAGATTTTGGCTGATTTGGTATCACGGATTTGAATAGGGTTTGATCTTGGATCAAAGGGTAAGTTTAGGACTTGATCTTGGATCAAAGGTTGAGACTATGGTTGATCTTGGATCATGGATTTGAATAGGGTTTAGGCTAAGGGCTGCACCTGGCTTCTTATAGAGATAACCCATTTTTGGGGACCGTGATTTGAAGAGATGGCCTACTTTTGGGGAATGATGACTTAGATCACTTTGATGATCCTTAAGGTTTGAGAGGGAGTTGGCAATTTGTTGGGTAGTGACAATGGAGAGGTGAGGTTTTGAAGCCATATTCAATTTTGATGCCACATTCAGTTTTGACTGAGTATGTTGGATTGAGGATGATGCCATACTCAGTATTGGTTCAAAGATTAACTTGGAAGGCTGAGGTTAGGTATGCCTTATCGGAATGGTTTTGGACTTTTAAAGGTCAACTATATGAGTTGGTCTTGTCGATTTAATTTTGAACACCATATGGAAGGCTATGTGGATTGGTTTTAATTTGGACTGAAGGATTGGCTTTAAGAGTTTGTCTGCTTGGTCCTTGCCAAAGATGAATTTGTTCAATGAGGTTTATGGAAGATGAATTTGTGGTTGGCTCTATCTCAGGCTAGAGGCTTTTTCAGATGGGTTCAGACCTTCAAAAAGATAACTGGGCTGCTTTGGCGTATGGACCTTGATTCGTGATCCACTTTTAATTCCATGCCTGACCCAACTTAAAAAGGGCAATAGGTCTTAAATTTGGTAATGAGGACCTGGTTATTCAGACGATCCAAGGATCACTTGTGAATTTTAACTTTGGTTTCATTGATGAAGATTAGAGGAATCTGGACCCTTTTTGCTCAAACCATTGAATACTTTCTGCTTTGCCCCTTGAGCTTGGACTTGCTTTTGAAAAATGGGAGGTTTTATGAGTTTGACTTATAGGAAGACAAGCACAACTATTCCTACTATTTGAGATTGAAAAGATTCTTAGGGTCGACACTTTGTTTGTTTGGACAAGTAGGACTGACACATGAGTCAGCGACTTGACTGACACTTTGTTTGTTGGCTTCTTTGGAACTAATACATGAGTCAAATGACTTGAAAGAAAAGTCATTCATCATGAAAGAAAAAGACTTTATGATTTGATGATTTGGACAATTGACTCAAGGAATGATGACTTTGGATTACTTATCCTCGGATGATAGATTTAATCTACTTAGCCACAATGACTAGATGTTGACTTTAGGAAACATGCCCCCTGACGAGGGATTAGGGTAGTTTAGCCATTTAACTGCTTTGACTAAAAGATGTGACAATTGGCATAAAAGGACATACCCCAAATGTGGGACAAAGACAACTTAGCCAATTAGTTAAGAGACATGACAGATTAATTGATTAACACCAAGATACTGAAATGACTTTGATGACTCTGACGAGGACTTGTTAGCAACTTTTGCTATGATGATAGACTCAGGAAATGATGATTTTTTTTTTTAATTTTTTTTTTTAATTTTTTTTTTTTTTGCTCTAATTTTTGCCCGAGCTGCTCTAATTTTTGCCTAAGCTGCCTTATTCAAGTTTTCAACTTAGCAAGCATGAACCAATTAATCTAGGCACAAAAAATGATAATTTTATTATGCTTTAGACCGCACCCGAGGTGGGCTGCCTACGTATCTCTATTTGCATTTTTTTTTATTAATCAATTTCTTTCTAGAGAATCAGGTCCTCGTAGTTCTGCTCATACAATGCATCATCTGATTACAATGGTTTGAACATTCATTTCCATCTAATCCATGAGTAGAATACCTCCGTCGGAGTGGGTCTTCTTTGACACGTACAAGCCAGTCCAATTAGGCTTAAATTTTCCTCTTGACTCTTGAACAGGAGCTCTGATTTCTTTTTAATACCAAGTTGTCTTCTTCGAATCTTCTAACAGTTACTCTCTTGTTGAAATGCCTTTCTTGAGACATACTTTAGATCGAATGTCACCAGTTCTCCTATTCAACGTGTCATTTTGCTATCAAGAACTAACCTCTCCATAATGAATTTCGAGGGGCTCTTGTCTGTAAAAATATAAGTACTGAAAGAACTTAAGTAATGTTGAAGCTTATGGCATGCCCAAACTAAAGCGTGACACAACTGATTGATTTGGTTGTACTTAAGTTGATGAGCTAGAATTTGCTTATTCAAATGATAGATGACATTCTCTTTACAAGAATCTTCGGCATTTTGGGCAAACATTGCCCCCATGGCTTCTTAAGTAACAAATATATAGGACAATAATGGTTTACTAGGCCCTGGAGTTGTAAAACTGGAGGCCGATCTTTTCAAAGGCATTTTGACAACCAGCATTCCACTGTTGAGAAGCTACCTTTTTAACAATTTGAAAATTGGACCTCGCACATCAGCCATTTGTGACATGAAGTCACTAATGTATTGTAACCTTTCAAGAAAAAAAACCCTTAATCTCCTTTTCAATCTTTGGGACTGGCATTTCTAAAAGGGCTTCTGATTTCACGGGATCAACCTTTATACCCTTCTTACTAACCATGCAACCAGAAACACCAGGAGATACACCAAAAAGGCATTTAGCACAGTCCAACTTTAAATTTTATTGGCAAAGTCTAAAGAAGAATCACCTCAAGGCTCCTAAATGATCATCAGCTATTATAGTTTTATGACCATATCATCCACATATACCTCAATATCTTTGTGCATCATATTGTGGAAAAGAATGGTTACCATCCTTTGGTAGGTTGCCCAACGTTCTTTAGCCTAAAAAGTATAACCTTATAAAAATAGGATGCCCTACCCTGTTACAAACACTGCTTTTTTCCTTATCGGGAGGGTACACTTGGATCCAGTTATATCATGCATACAGATCAGTCAAAGAGACTATTTTTGATATGGTCATATGATCAACCAACAAGTCGATGTGAGGTAAATGGAAATCATCCTACAGCAAGCCTTGTCCATCCTTCTAGGTACATGCATTATTTTGGCAAACCACAAGGGATAAGTAATAGGCTCGATAAAACCATTCTCCAACACCTTTGGGAACTTCTTAAGAGACCATTTTGCCTTTACAATTTCTGCTTTACAAGCCTCATATTCTCCAAGGTTGGAATCAATGCTCGTCATATGCTACGGTCCTTAGGCAAAGCCATCTAAGAATTCCTAAACTGTTTTGAATAAAGAAGCCTTACAAAATGATGATGCCATATATGCAGTTTTCAGTTCATTATCTATGCCAAAGTTAATTGATTCTTTTTTTTTTTTACCTTTTTTTTTCTTTTTGTTTTCTTTTTTTTTTTTCATTTTTTTTTCAATTTGGATAAAACAATTAAAATGAAAAGGAGGATATAAGAAGAATTCAAACTTTTCTTATGAAAAAGAGTACCATCATCCATGGTTACATCAAAATTGTAAGAAATACCAAAAAGGTCTATTACAGACTCGAAAAAAGGAAATGAGAAGAAATGTGACTCAAAAAAAACTCTAACTATGTCTTATATTTAGACTTTGACTTGACTCATAACTCAATTCAGACTCAGACTTTGATTTGAATTCAATCTCAGACAGGTCAGATTAACTGGGCTTGAATTTCTCCATAAACTATGCTAATTTGGGCTTTAGTCGGTTGATGAACTGGGGTCTATTTCCACTTACTTTCCTCCTAATATGAATCTTTAGACCTGAAGGGACTTATAACAGTTCAAAGGTAAATGGGGGCATCAGATATCAGACTAGGGGGAAGGATATCTCCAATGTCAACGAGATCTTATAAACAAAGCTCAAGGGCATACCCAAATCTGTGAATTTCCTTTTCAGAGACTGACTCTTCTGTTTGGTAGAGGTAATGGAAGTGGAGGTTTCCTTACCTTAAAAAGGATTCAAGAAAAAGGAATGGTTGGTGTTATTCTGCTTTTTTTTTTCATGAGAGACTGGGTAAAGGTTTCCTTACCTTGAAAAGGATTCAAGGAAAATGAAGGGTTGGTGTTGGTTAGGTTAACTTGAGGCATATTTGAAGAGCCTGGATCAGCTGGTTTGGGCCTGGTTTGATTCATGGATTTTATGTCATCGATCTGGGAATTCAAGGCTATGGAATTTGGTTTATTAAGTGGTTAGGGATTTGGAAAAGTCGGCTTGTTCAGCACTAAGGGTGGAATTGAGCATGGCTTCGAAATTAACCTCTTTCCTTTTGATGAGGGTGGTGAGAAGTGTGCTCATGGCATCCATATTGGTTGGGCTGGCCATTGGTACCTTTTAAAGATAAAGAAAGGGATTAGTGCATGAAAGAGTAAACCTAACTCTATTCTAGGTTTTTAGGGGAAAAGAAAACCTAATTTTGTTCTAGGTTTTTAGGGAAAAAGAAGACCTAACTCTGTTGTAGGATTGTAGGAAAAAGAACACCTAACTTTTTTATAGGTTTTTAGGGAAAAAGAAGACCTAACTCTGTTGTAGGCTTACAGGAGTAGGAAGACCTAACTCTATTATAGGCTTATAGGGAAAAGAACACCTAACTCTGTTCTAGGCTTATAGGGAAAAGGAAAACCTAATTCTGTTTTAGGCTTATAGGGAAAAGAACACCTGACTTTGTTCTAGGTTTTAGGAAAAGGAAAACCTAACTATGTTCTAGGTTTATAGGGAAAAGGACACCTAACTCTGTTCTAGGTTTTTAGGGAAAAGGAAGACCTAACTTTGTTTTAGGTTTTAAGGGAAAAGGAAAACCTAACTCTGTTCTAGGCTTATAGGGAAAAGAACACCTAACTCTGTTCTAGGTTTTTAAGGAAAAGGAAGACTTAACTCTGTTCTAGGCTTATAGGGAAAAGGAAAACCTAACTATGTTCTAGGCTTATAAGGAAAAGAACACCTAACTTTGTTCTAGGTTTAAAGGACACCTAACTTTGTTCTAGGTTTTTAGGGAAAAGAAAAACCTAACTCTGTTCTAGGCTTATAGGGAAAAGAAAACCTAACTCTGTTCTGGGTTTTTGGAAAAGTAAAACCTAACTCTGTTCTATGCTTATGGGAAAAAGGAAAACCTAACTATGTTCTAGGTTTTTAGGGAGAAGGAAAACCTAACTCTGTTATAGGCTTATAGGGAAAAGAACACCTAACTCTGTTCTAGGTTTTTGGAAAAGTAAAACCTAACTATGTTCTAGGCTTATAGGAAAAAGGAAACCTAACTCTGTTCTAGGATTATGAGGAAAAGGACACCTAAATCTGTTCTAGGTTTTAAGGACACCTAACTTTGTTCTAGGTTTATAGGATGCCTAACTCTGTTTTAGGTTTAAAAGAAAAGGACACCTAACTCTGTTCTAGGTTTAAAGGATACCTAACTCCGTTATAGGTTTAAAGGACACCTAACTCCGTTATAGGTTAAAGGACACCTAACTCTGTTCTAGGTTTTAGAAAAAGTTATGCATTGCAAATTTCTAGGAAATTGATTCCTAAATCAAGGTAGGCCAAAGTTAATTTGATTTTAGGATTTTGGGCTTTACTCTAAAGCACAGAGGACAAAGGGGAGTTGGGCTTAGAGAGATCAAGGTGCCAACTGGGTTTAGGCTTTGTGAGATCTTGGTGCCAACTGGGTTTGGGCTTTAGAGAGATACTGGTGCCAACTGGGTTTGGGCTTAGGAGAGATAATATTGCCAAAAAGGTTTTGGGCTTGGAGAGATCTTAGTGCCAATTGGGTTTGGGCTTTGGAGGGATCTTTTTGCCAACTAGGTTTGGGCTTTGGAGAGATCTTGGAGCCAACTGGATTTGGGCTTGGTGAGATCTTGGTGTTTGAGGTTAATGGGCCTTGGGTCCATTTAGGTTGGTGTTGTTTGAGACTGATGGGCCTTAGGTTGATTTGAGTGAGAGGTAATTGAGGTTAATGGGATTTGGGTCCATTTGGATTGACTCTCAACTGGTTCAAGGTACAACCTAGACTCAAAAAATGGAATGCATGCTTTATGAATGCATATATGTGTATGAAGAAAATCGGTTCATGATGACAGCTTAACATTATTATAGTTCATGGGCCTTAAATTCCAAGGTCTAATGTTCATTATATGAAGGCTAGGTGGTTTGGTATAAGGGTACCCATCACACTAGAGTAGTGATATACCTAACCACATGTGAAACAATGAGTTTTGCATGGGTCCAACAGTACTACTGCTCATTACACCTCAAAAAGGATTTGAAGATTCATCGCAGGGTAGATGCTTTTGCTATCTCCCAGCATACTAAAAGAGAGTTGTCGAGTCAATGCTACTCGCTGTCCAAAGGTTAAATTTCGTAACTGGTGATGTAATGATGCATAGAGATCAAAGTTAAACTAAAAGCCAAGTAAAAAGTCATTTTTTTGAAAATATTTTCAACCAATTGGTAGTCCTCTTTAACTTTTAAAAAAGTTTGATCCCCAGTGGAGTCTCCAGCTGTGAGGCCTCGCCCGAGCACCACTCGTCCGGGACGCTTTAAAGAAATGTGTGGGATCGGAATGCTCATTTGGGGCAATTTCTCACTGAGGAGATAACCTTAGCGCCTTTTATTTGCAAATGATTTTGATGTTTTGAAGTCGCCACCTTAAGTTATTTTTTATTGGGAATATTTAAGGGAAAAATCCATTTTGACTCCAATTTTATCCCAAAGGAAAAAAGTGCACTAGTCTTTGAAACCAAAGAGGATTCGAGGATTAGGTTTTCGGTTGAACTTGGCTTTTAATTTTAACCTTAATTTAAAATGAATTTCATGAGCAATTAAAGAATGACATATAAGATGCATGATCAAGTAAATAAATGGATGAACAATTGAAATATAAGTAATCAAGTAAAACAATCAAAGAAAGCAATAAAAGTAAATTATTACAATTCAAAATCTCAAAATAGGGGATATCAACTCTATCCCTTATGGGTTCTAGGTTAATCACACATTTCCCAAAGAATACATTCAGCAAATAAAGTAAAGCAAATAATCAAAGCAAAAGAGATGGTTTTTGTCTTTTTTGGATTTGAAGCTTTTATACAGCTTGCCTATGTATCCCGTCGAATGGGAATCAAAACCCACGCAGTTCTTCCTTCTCGGGAAGGAGGGTTGATTTTATGCCCAATTTATCATGTTTTGATTCTTTATTTTAATGCTTTACCAAAATAAAAAAAAGATGAGTTAGGAGACGATACCTTTGCCCTAGCTTTTATAGATGTTGGCGAATGGAGTGCTCTTCCGAACCGGAGTTCCACCTTGGATCGGATGATGCCCGAGGAAATGGATCGAGATGTCTTCTTAGCTCTTAAGAAAACAAACCGGCAGAGGGACCTTGCTAAGAAAAATATAACTTTGAGGCTCTGTAACACCTCAGCCTAGCTTGAACCTATTCTTTATATGGTTCTTCGGGGAGAGATTTTTTTTTTTCTTTATATTGTGTTAATAATATGTATTTATGCATGGAATTGGTATTTATGCATGTTATTTGAATTAGTTTTAGGCATAGAAATGGTTTAGAGGCTGCTAGGACTTAATCGGTAAATTTTGAGTTTTTGGTGAACTGGGGGCAAAATGGTCATTTTTC
>CANXYC010975387.1:0-10108 GCA_948193065.1 Aleurites moluccanus
TTTATTTATATATATATATATATATATATATATATATATATATATATATATATATATATATATATATATATATATATATAACTATTGTTATAGAATTTTATGACACAAAACTTGCACTTTATTCACTCTCATACACAAGGAAAGAAATAAATGAAAAAAAAAAAAAATTTGGCTCATCACTCCAATAAAAAAAAAATGTCATCTTTTTGGCTTTGTGTCATGTAGGGATGATATCAGTTCGGTTTAGTCGATTTAAAAAATTGTTATAAAATTAAATTATTTTTTTTTGTTGAAATTTTTTTTAGATTAAATTAAATTATAATTATAGTCAAACTGTCAATTTGATTCGGTTTGAATATATAATATTCTAAAGGATTGTACGGACTCAAGTGGACTTTGGCAGATGATAATAAATTAATTAAAAAATAAATAAGTCATAATAGTTTAAGAAAGTACAAGAAAAAAAAATTCAATAAGAATCTTACGAGAAATTTTAAAAGTGAGAATAAGTAGAGTTATCGGTAATCCAATTTCTTTTAATATTTAAAAGGTTCTTTATAGAATTTAATTGAAGATATTTTAATTAGGACCCTGAATTATTAAGAAAAAATAATTTGAGAATTAATATGAGATTAAAAAGGCAAATGAATAATAAAGAAAAAGGAAATGATGTGAAAAATTTTATTTTAGGAATAATTATCGGTATCCGACTCTTAATTAATTTTAGACAGCCATTTTGTTCACATTTCTTTTACCATAATTAAATTAGATGGATTATGAACTAAATTGGAGTGAATATGATATTATAACTGATTGGAGATGAAAATTGAAAAGAAGTGAAGTTAAGGAAAGTTAAAATTACGATTTTTTGAATTTTTCTCAGAATGGGTTCGGAATAAAAAAAATTTAGCTATAGAGGTTGAGTTATTAAATTGAATTGAGGTACCAAGGGTAATGTAAGATTTCATAGGACTTTAATGAGAACAATTTATGAACTCAATTGAAAAAAATTGTGCTAGCAATTATATATATATGAAAAATTGTGGGCAAAAGTATAATTACCTAAAGTTGTGGGACCCATCAAGCTAAATGTTATTTTAATCCACAAAATCTAGAATTCTCCAAGGAAAAATCCTTGGAGTGGTTGGACAAAAGGATAAGGAAAGTATGATTTTTATTGAAGATTTTTCTCACTAATTTATGAAAATTTGACAAATGCCTAAATTCTAAAGTTTTCTCCATTTTTCAACCTTTCCATTAGTTTAGTATAAATGGGAAGGAGATGGATAGCTAATTGAATGTCAAATGGCCAAACCATCGATGGCAAAACCTCCAAAAAATTATTTTTCCAAATTGTCTTCCATATAAATCAAATGTTTGAGCAAGGAAAGGTTAAATAAAAAAAATTATCAATGAAAAATTTATGGATTTGCTATTCTTGGAAGAGAAAGGAAGAGAGGTTTCATTTAAGCTAAGATTTTTAATTTGATTCTTTAATTTATTCTATAAGTGTTATAGTTAGAATAGTTAATGAATCGAATTAATTGAATTATGTAATCAAAGAAATATGAAAGAAGTTAAAGAATGAATTAGAATTTTAAAGAATTTTGGAAACAGTTTAGATTATAAAGTTGCAGCTCAAATTTCATAGATTTAATGAATGAATTTAGGGAAGTTAAAAAATGAAAGTTGTAAGTATATGTGTTATGTATATTCCTATAAAAGGAATTTATAAAATTCAAAGTGAATAAGGAGATATTGAGTAAAGACTGTGATTGGTTTGGATGTAGGGTTTCTGAAAAATGATATTATGTTTTTATTTTGAAGAATATTAGAGACTGAATTAGATAAAGTGTCCAACATGAAAAGTGTTTATTTATGTTTTATCTAGATTCCTGTAAAAAAATTTTAGCATTGGATATATAATTTAAGAGATAATAAGTTATAAGCATTACATATCCATATTGACAGACAAATAGGAAAGGGATACAATATTATGTTGATATGAGAACTTTAGATTCTGAATTAGGAAAAGTGTTAAACATTAAAAATGTTCCTTTATATGTTATATAAGTGTCTGTAAAATAGTTTTGTATTTAGATGAACACGGATTGATTTATAGACACAAATTATTGAGAATGGTGTAGAAATTAGATTGACCTAAAATTTGAATAGGTAGTAGTATTATATGTCTAGTTTAAGTAGAAAAAATAATTATAATAATTGGATAAGTATAACATGAGTTATATGCAAAATGGTCTAGACTGCCAGGATAAAAAAAATTGAATAAAAACTTATAAGATATAACTCTAGGTTTAAGAAATATGATAAATTTAATGAAACCAAAATTAAGATTAACCTAAGGTATGTGAATAAGTATTGATCTTATGTTTAATTGATATGTATATTCAAAGGATGGAGATGATATAAGTACGGATTATAAGTAAAGGAAAAGAAGAAAGAAGTGAATAGTTAAAGTTATTAAATGAGATGAGTTACTTATATATCATTTACTTATGTTCATTGTCTTAATGTGATCTATTGTAATCATATGTAATTGATCTTCATTTGATTGAATGCCTTCCAGATCATTGACCATGATTGTTCTCCAAAGTTATGAACCTAAATTGATATACTTCCATTGATTTATGATTGAAATCGAATTGCCTATTGAATTGTTTCCATTGAGTATTTACTTTGTGAAATCGAGGCTTATTGAATTTGTTCTATAAGCCCTAAAGTAATCCACACCAAATATTGACTAGATGCAATATTGAATATTTTTGAATGACCACCATTATACCTTATTGATTCTTGAATATCCTGTTCATTGTTGTATTATTTATGAAACCGATACCATGTTCACTGAACTATAGTGCCGTTGACTGATCAATGAGCAACCACCGAAAATGTATTATACTGTACTGTTACCAATGATTACTGGATACTGCTAATGAACTGATATTGAAACCCATTGGCTTTATCTCCTAAGTGGATTTGACAGAGTTACTGCACTAATGGAGTAGTGGGTCAATATTATCGGCATTATGCACAATGGACTCTTTATACTGTTACCCTAGCTAGGAAGGGATTTGTCCTAGCCATAAGGCCTAAGGGATTTGTCCTAGCCATAAGGCCTTACTCGCCTTATGTACCTCACTAATACTGATATACTATTATTGTTACTGATATACTGTTACTGACCCTTTATCTGTCATTTCCACATCCTTACATGTATATATGTGTTTTGCATATATATGTGTTACTGTTGCCAAATTGTTCAATGACACCATTCTTTAATATCCATTCCTTTCATCCATGATATTTGGTGTGCAAAGTGCTAATTTCTAAAACATAATATTGACACCCCTTTTACCTGTTCTTCTTATTTATTGTTATTTAGTTAACTTGATAATCTTATCGTTATTAACTTGATAATCTTATCGTTATACTCTTTCACTGTTACCCACCTAATTCTTGTTCAATGATACCATTTTATTGTTGTCCATTTCTTTTACTTATGATATTAATACCGTAAACTCGGCTACCCAAAGTTATTCATTATTGTTATCCATTGCTTCCACCCATGGCATTTGATGTACAAATTTTCCTCGTATGAAATGTGAACATTAATAACCCTTGTATTTATTTTCTTCAATCATTGTCACCTTCCTATTTTGATAACTCTTCCATTTGTTCCTTCATTGCTACCCATTTAATGTATATGTTTAATGATATATAATTAGCTCACTGAGTATTATTATACTCACCTCATAGTTATTTATTATTTTACAGGAATAAATAATAGACGCTACATTCTAAGTTACTTCTTCCTCCGACTTGGAATATCGAAGAATCTATGGTAATTGTTATATCTTGTGAAGTCAAAATGTAAACTTTTTAGAGCTCCATGATACTGTATATAGATAAGTAAGTAATACATAAGGTACTATGTATATCATCAAACTGATAAACATATTATAAGCATAATAAAATTTAAAAATAAGCGAAATGACAGAAGCGCATGGTTAATAAGATAATTACTATGTGATTATGACTGAAACAGAATATGTATAATTGGGAATGTAATATTGAATGAAATGTAATACAAATGAAATGGAAAAGAAATTGAAGTAAGGACTATAAAAATATAATGTATGTATAATTGAACTATGAAGATTAAGGATATAAGATGGAAAATAAATAAAAAAAATGCGAATAAAATTCGCTATACAGGTTATGAAAATTGATAAATGATTAATTGAAATTAACATGTTAACGGGTTTTATGGGTATCTCGTGACTTTAAGTTTATCCGTTTCTTAAGACCGTCATATCCCAAAAATGGGATGTGACAGAATATTTTTTATTTGTCGGTTTCAAACTAAAGATATTTGTTTATAAATTATTATTATTTTAATATAAATTTTTAAAAAAATATTGATAAAGTAAATAAAAAAAATTTCAAAAATAATTTAATATTATACAACGCAAAATTTGTCTATTTCATTAATTAACACATTTAAATTTGTATTTTTCTCAAAAATTAGACTCCTTTTTATTTATTTTTAGTAAATTTTCATGAATGATCATTTTTAAATTTTAAATTAATATTAGATTAAAAAATATGTGATTGTATATAAAATCAAATCAAATGTATTTAATTGAATATATATATATATATATATGTTCAATTGGATTTAAAACCGAAAAAAAATATTCAAACTACAAATCAAATCAAACTTTCAATTTACTCTATTTCCAAATCAAATTAAACTAAATAAATTATGAAACCACCTGTTTTAGTTTAATTTAATCGATTTGATTCAATTTAATCAATTTGACTTCCACCCCAGTTATTGGTGTTGAATTGGGTCCTTAATGTTATATGTTAACCATGTTAATATATTTTTCCAAAATTTCTTCAGCTGTATTGTTATATCTTGAAATTTTTGCATTCTTTTTTAGCAGTATTCATATACGGCTGGCAATTCATAGATTGTTCCCAAGAAATTTACTCACCTATAGAATTTGATCACAATATTAAGTGCTATTTGGAGTGATAATTTCAATAGTGAATTTAATCCAGTTTTAACACCTTTAAGTTTTGATATCATATGATCATATAGTGTGATCAGTAAAATGAATCAATCATCCAATCATTCAATTATTTTTTCGAAAATATCAAGAATATATTTTTAATTTTGATGCTTCGTATTTATTGATAGTTTTGGTACTATTCTTTTTCTTTAGCATATTCATTATGTTAATCTTCATCAACCTACTCATCATCACTCTCACTTTCATTCTCTTTAATGTTGTTGCTTTTTTTATTAAGGGATTTTTTGTATCAGTCTTTCATTTGTTTTTGAGACGAGTCTTTGAATTTGATAAATAATCCAAACAAAACTTTATTTACTTTTCCTTATTTGATTCAAAATTTTATTTTTTGGTTTTCCATGAATAAAAAGGCAAATTTAATATCATAAAATGCCTATAAGATGCAAAGAGGTAGAGTAATCTATTTTAATAATAAATTTAATAAGGGGAATGTTAGAAATTTTTAGAAAGTGTCAATATTGCCTTCAAAAAGAAAATAACAAGATATTTGTTAATATCTTATTTTATCTTGTTTATTATTATTTTATCTAATTTTCCAAGCGTAATCTTATTTAACACATTAAAAAAATTTAAATAATTTTTTAACTTCGCTTTTGTTATACATAGATATAATCAATAATTCTTTTTCAATGATGCTATAATTGTTTTCAAGTCTCAAAATTTCAAGTTTGAATATTAGTGGGAGTTGAATATGCAAAAAAGAAAATATCAAATTTGAAATTTTGTTTCTATTGGCATAGACAAAATCTTGAAAATGACTATAGATAGAGTTGTGATGGTTCTTGGAGTTGAGACAGTTTATTAGTAACAGGTTTTGAAACTTAGGCGACAAGAAAATTAATAATAATAATAAATAAATAGCTCCTTTTCTTACCTACTTTATTTACAAAGTATTTTCCACGTAAATAAGCAAACATGCCCTCACTATCCTACCAATAAACATGGAGGAAATTCATGAAATATTTCAAGAAGCAGAAGGCATAATGCGGAGGAAACTAGTTTTGTAAATGCAATATTGGTTGATAATTTGCCCATCGTGGTCCAGATAAATTTGATAAACTAAAAAGTTTAGTACTCAAAATATTTTGTGAAATTGAAATTGGTATTATTGAAAAACATTCATCACGGAGGCAAGTGATAGTCCATGCTTGGTAAAAAAATAAAAATAAAAAATAAAAAAATTATTATTTTGTAAAAAAAATTCATCTGCTCCACTCAAACGCAATTTAAAAAAAAAAAAATTCTCAGTACACTCAAATTTAATTTTTTATATATAATTTTTTTTTTCAACCAATTTAAAATTAATTTCTTAATTTCATTTCTGACAATATGGATTATTTAATAATTGATTAAATTTCTAAGTTGTAACTTATTAATTAAGTTTATTCTTTACAATTTTAAAGTTAGAACTTTTGATTTTATTGTTTCAAAACTCAATCCAAAATTTTAATTAAATGTTTTGTAAATAAGTATTATTAATTAAACAAGAAAAAAAATTATTAAAAATTTTAAATTTTTTTTATTAAATATATACCACCTTATAATGCTATTTGTCAATTTCTTTGCAATTTTTGTAAGACATTAGAGGTCAGTTTTAGGTGTCATACCAAGTCCACTGTCTTGTATGTAGACCTGTATAATCTCTATATTTCTTATACATAAATCAATTTATTCAAACTTTTTGTTGGCCTCCTTAGTTAAAATAATACGATATGCTTATATATATATATATATATATATATATATATATATATATATATATATATAATTACTTTAATTGAACTTTTTATATATAATTGTAGAGAAAAATTATATATTTATTACAACCAATTGTTTATTTTTAATTTATTTTAAAAAAAATTTCATTATTTTGATTTGTCTTTTTACAATTTTGTAAAGGATGAAAAAATCATTCTAAAAAAATGTATTTGAATTCTTATTAGAGCAATAAAAATCGTGGTTGTTAAAATCGGATTGAACTGATCGGTCGAATTAAAAAAAATTAGGAATCGAATCAAAGATGATCCGATCAGTTCTCATGTATCTGTTTCCTAAAAATCAGTTAAAAAATAGATAAATTGGTCGAACTAAACTGATTTTTTCAGATCGAGCGGATCATTTTTTTTTTATATTTTTATTTTTTAAAATTTTTTAAAATTTTTTATTTTTATTTTTTGATCATAATAACGTAATTTTCGTCAAGTAAAAAAAAATATTTTGAATTAAAAGAAATTAAGAAAATTTCAGTAATTTCGTTTTAATTTTACCCGGCACCAAAATCATTATTCTATTACATATTATCCAATTGCGTGAGTAAATATTTAAATAAATGTCTATAACTTACTATATATATATATATATATATATATATATATATATATATACCGATTATATCTAGCTCACTGATTTTTTACTTTCATCGATTTTTTTAATCGATTTGATTTTGAAAATATTGATAAAAACTTGCATACCGTAATATTCAATATTATGCCGGATACTGCCTTCCTTCATATTTACTAGGCTTCTTCTTTGGGGCATGACTTTCTGGCTCTGTCGACTAGAGTATACCCGTACTTCAACGCCGGAATCTCCATTCTGTCACTTCCGTAACTACAAAACTTTATCTTATCAAAGTAACCTGAAACTTCCAGTCTTATTACTCCAAATATCTTCCACAATGCTACTAGTATTTCCAATTGACCAAACTGCAGGGAATCCCGAGCTCAACCTTAATGAATGATCCTCAACTTGAGAACCAGCCAAAGAATTGGTTAGAGTTGAGATTCGACATGCAACAGCACATAACTGCTTCTTCATTGCATTCCGTGATCCTTCTGCTACCAGAGTTGCGTTCAGATTGAAGGGGAACATAGCTACTATTAGGAAACTCTACCAGAAATCTGAGACTCCGTTTAACATCTTAATATACAAGTAAAAAAATACAAAGGATCATTTGCATGGATGGTAATTTGAAATTATTGATTCTTGCATTAAACATCATATTTAAGTTTTTATAATTTTTTAACTTGAAACACAAATTCAGAGTCAGGTGATTACAAATAGTCATATTGCCCTAATGAGATCTACAATTTATGTAATTAAATACATTTTCTATGGACTATGGAGTACTCTTCAACGCCAACACCTTCCTCATTTTCCCCCACCAGTTACCACAACCCCTCATCCCATATTTGTCATCACTAGCAATAAGAATCATCTACCTAAAGCTTAGATTTCTCTAACTTCTAGCTTTTTCCTCACCAGCTGAAATAGCACAAGTCAGGCATTTAGATCTTCCATATTAAATGGGTAATTCCCTTGTCAACTTTAAGAGAGTAATGAATTGAGCCAAACTTGTAAAATACTTGAATATAATCGAATTGAGCTCAAATTCCAATAGCTCAAATAATGACTCGAGTCGAGTTTGAATATTACATTCGACTCAAGTAGCTCACTAGTCTAATTGAGAGTTGAGTTTTATATAATTTTAAATATATTTTACTCGAGATTTATTTTGTTTGTTATTAATAAATAAACTCAAGTTTTTTTTTTTTTTTTAATGAAAATTGAGCCTAATCAAGCAGAATTCAATTCAAGCAAGTATAGGCTAGAAAGAGTTTCAAATATCGAGCTAATTGAGTAGCTCAACACGTTTCTACTCAACTCAGGATCGATTTACACTCCCAAATCAACCCTGCCTCCTAAAAATTAAAAAGACTACACCCTGTGTCCCAAGTACATAATCCTTCAAAATAACTATTCAGATAAAGTAAAACAAGAACCAAAAGTACCATTGAAATGCAATATAATCCAATATCAAGAATTCAGATTATGAGATTGTTAAACAAAATTAAAACTAATTTTAGCTCTTCTTTATGCACAAAAAGTACCCAATGCAGGCATCAAAGTGAACATTTTGGAAAAACTCATCTCTATAAAAGCAATCACACCCACACACATATACATACACACGCAGATAGAAAAATTGAAAAAAACCTGCCAATTAACACAAACAATTTTAACACAGAACATACATTTTCAACAGAGAAAATTTAGAACAATTGATAGCAAAAATTATAATCATTTTCTTGAGGATTAATTAAGCGAAACCCATGTCAAATAATAGAGTAAACTCGTAATCCAACTTTTTTTTTTAATTCGAGTTTAACTAATTTTCTTACAAGCCAAACAATTTTTCCTCACAGGGACTTAAAATACAATGCGGAACTGCGGCGCGTTGGCTTCACTAGCACGAAGGATTTCCCAGCGGCAGGGCTCCAGCTCGTCGGAGACGGGGCAGTATCCGGCCAGAGTGACTTTATCGGTCGAAGCAGCGATGGACCCAAACTCGAAAACGGTAACGTTATTACCGGGTCGGGGCACCTCCACGGCGCCATTCATGCCGGGGACCTCGGAAGCCGAAATTTCGGGTTTGGGGTTAGAGATTGAGGAGTTAGGTTTGGGGCTTCCTCTGAACCAGGAAAGTAGACCCATTTGCTCTAATTTGGGAATTCTCTTTCTGTGAAAGGTTGTGTTTTTAGGGTTTGGGTGGCAAAATTAAGTTTCACATAAAAGATTTTTTGGGTGTTTCTTGGAGGCTTCATTTTATTGAAATTACGAGTATGGCCTTCTCGTTTGAATGGTAGTTTAGCTGCTATCGGTAGCAGCAGGTTTTTTGTTTTGGCCAGGGATGGCAATGGGGCGGGGCGGGGCGGGGCGGGGCGGGGACGGGGGGAACTATCCCCAACCCCCCCCCCGCCGTAGATGAAAATTCGTTTGTCCGTGTTGATTTTACATACGGGGATAATTTAGTCTCCATCCCGTTCCCTGTGGGGATCTCCGTTCCCCGTTTAAATTTTGTATTATTAAATTTATTTATATTTATAAAATTCATAAATCATAGCTAAAAAGCGAATAAGAATACTTATTTTTAATATATGAATAAATTCTATCACTGAAAAGATCTACGAAACATAAGTAAGATATAA
>CANXYC010975451.1:0-21176 GCA_948193065.1 Aleurites moluccanus
CATCTTTTAAGTTAAGGAAGAAGAAGACAAGTGATGTGGTGGGAAAAATCTAAAAAATATCAAAAGTTTGATCCAAGGGTTTAGGTTTATGATAATTTTGGTGAAACCTAGCCATCCATCCATTCATTTTGCTTACTTTAATGCTATTTGTCCATCCAAAGTCAACAAAGGTGGCTGCCACATACATTTGCCACACCAAATCCAAAACCAAAGGCAAAAATCCAATGCATTTAGCTTATGATAGCAAATTTGCATCCTATTGATCCAACCGTCCATTTTTCCATCATTTGATCCCATGGTTGGATTTAATCAAGTCTAAACTAATACCATAAGGTTGCAAACATTATATAATCCCATATTATGAAGGAAAAGACCAAAATGCCCTTATTGCAACCGAAGCACCTCAAGCTCCTCAAACGCCTCAATTGAGCAGCTTGCTGGGAACTATTTTCAACCGGGTTTATTTTTCGTATATTATTCAAATAAACTTAATAATGCCATTTACATTCACTTATTTTCTTTTCTCTCTTCATTTATAGTGCTAAATCCATTAAAATCCGAAGGGGCTGTGAAATGACCTTTTTGCCCCCAGTTCACAAAAATTTTAAAATCACTCGATTTTGTCCTAACAACCTTTAAACCACTTCTATGCCTAAAATCTATTCATATAACATGCATAACCATAAATTGCATGCATAAACACATGTCATTATTCAATGCAAAAGAAAGAAAAATTTCCCCCCCTAATTGCCTTTTAATGGCCTTTAATGGTTTAGGTTAGGTTTAGACTGAGGTGTTACAACAAGCATGGAGCAACTAAAAATATACACATAATATAGTGTTTAAAATAATTACACTGTCAAATAGATACTGCAGAAATCCACAAAGGAACAAAAGACTGGATTTTACCTTCTACTTTGCACCTGAAAAATGGGAAACAACTAAAGGAATGAGTATAAAATACTCAGTGAATCTAATATGCATCACTTAATGGAAAATGGTTAGGTAATAAAAAATAAATAGGTAAATAATCAATAAAATTCAGGGTTGCACACTGGATTATAGACTGAGGAAAATAATAACATAATCAATGGTTGAAAACAATAAATGGATCAACAGTACTCATATCATGTAGATAAGACAAATAATGGGCCATGAACATGCATAAACTTATATCAATCTCATATCATGAACATAAGACTGATTAGGCTCTATGGCTAGGATAGTTAACCATTCCTAACTAGGGTTCCATGTAAATTAATGTGCACATTACCGACGGTATTTACCCGCTACCCCATCGGTGAGGAAGCTCTGTCAAATCAATATGTAAGCCAATATAGGAACGAAATAAGTCAATGGAACACAATAGGTAATAATAAGCTTACCAATAGTCAATAGCTTTCAAATCAATCAAGTGATATTGTAATTCATTAACATATGATCAATGAAGGAAGCAAATGGAACATTAATGGGTATAACATTTATTAAAGGTTTGATATACAAAATGAAGCACAATTGGCTAGCCAATGTCACTGGCGACAATGGCATTCAAATGATAGGCCTACGGATGAAACAAGTAATAGGCCTATGAAAAATGAACTAGGCATTTTATCAAACACATGGTGTGCAACATTCAATGGACAAATTAGTTAGGTTTTGGTGCAACATTGACATTGTCCCAATAATCAACAACAAGCTCACAATCAAGGCTACACAATAAGCATTTGGAATCCAACAATTAACATCAATCAAAGAATCAAAATGGCATGTGAAATAAGAAGAAAAGCAAAGCAAAATCAATGGAGTGAATAGTGAAGCATGGTTCGACCATGAATGAGTTTTCAAAAGATAATTCCAATTATCAATGCAATGCTATAGACATGTTAAATAATGCATATTAAACACACCTCATACTTTAAATTGGCTAGAAAAATTGATTTTTCACCTTAAGCTTCAAAGGTGGCAAAATGCACATTGATCCAATTCTTTGTTTTCTACACAAAACCGATCACCAAATAAGCTTCCATTAGCCTCCAATTAACATAATCTAAGCTAATTAAACATTAATCATCATTAATTTAAGGTTTGGTAACTAACAACTTCAATTAGGGTTTTGAATTTTAGGAATTTTCTACCAAATACGTCAATTGATGAAATTGAACCATAAACCCATCTAATTCAATGTCTAACACACCTAATTAATCTATTTAATAAAAAAAAAAAACACTTTGTTACCTTGGTTTGATGATGGAGCCAAAATCTTCTTCAAGTTTGTTCTTGATTTGCTTAGAGTTTCTAAGTGAAATTTGGATGAAAATGGAAGAATCAAGGTTGGATTTAATGTTTTCTTTAAGAAACAAGCTTGAAATTAATGGGAGGAGAGCAAAATGGTGTTCAGCCAAAACTAATGAAAAGAAGAAGATGGAGAAAAAAATATTCTAAGTGTTGCTTATATAGTAGGAAAAATCGACAAATTACATTTTAGTCCTCAAGCTTTCCATTAATTAGACTTTGACCCCACAACATTCTGTAATTAATTCTGTCAATTCTGTTGAGAATCATATTTCAAAATGTGAACTGAAATAACTTATTTTTATCTATAGTTTATCATCATATAAGTTTCAGAGTCATTATGGGTCATGGACAATGGGTTTCCAAAAATGCCCCTAAAGTTCCACTTATATATGGTTTCGCCATTATGTTGATTTTCTAACATCTTTAATACTTTTTCATACTTTCTTCATATAATTAATTACTATTATTCTTAATCTTCCATTATACAGGTATCTGTGAAAAATTAAATTAAATTAGATATTGTATAAAATTTTCAAAATTCCTTAGTACTATCGATGTTTTCGGTTCGATAACTAGTTATAATGTTCAATTACTATAGCATACCTGTAGGGTATTACACCTAGTTTACTCTAAATTAAACAAACCAAAAAATGAATTCAAAGATAATCACCAAATACCACCGATGCAAATCAACTAGAAGAATAAAAATAAGGAAACAATAATAAAATTGGAACGACTTAGCTCATGTAGGTTGAGGAGTGAATTATCACTATCCTTAAAGAATATTTCGATCCCTCAATCAATGAATTGATACTAATGAGTCTCAATCGAAAATCACCTCCAGGATTCAACAGCCTTAGCTCCTTTAATCCAAGCACTGGAAACAAGAAACTTTAGGAACAAGTTAACAACTCCCTTGATCAAACATAATAGAACAAAAATATTATTGTAATGAGAGGAAGAGAAGTAGTGCAGCTAGGGTTTTCTATGTGTTGAGAATGTTCAATATATCACATATATATAGTCTTTTAAAATAACAGAAAAAATCTCTATTAATGATAATATCTCCTTTAATAAGGAAACAATCAATTTAAAAAAAGTATCAAATAAGAGAATGATTTACTCATATGAGTATGGAAAGAATCAATCAATGGAAAAAATATGAGAATAATATATTTTGATTAGTAAAGTAAGGGATTTATTTAGATAGCAATAATAAAATAAGAGAAAGGAATTACACGCGTGCACTATGCCAAGCAGACTCGAGTGGCGCGCGAGTGTGACATAGGGTTTGCAAACACACATGCCTCATGCATAGTGAACTCTACTCACAAGTCCTCATTAAGCCCATAATGTGTTATTCAATATAAACTCAAAGAAAATATTATATTTAAGAGATGTGGGATAATTGACCTTTGATATACCCCTCGTATATATACAACAAAACCCCACATATATCAAAAGACAAATGAAAAATGAATGATATAACTAAAGAAAAGAATAAATATAGATTTTTGATCAAGGGAAAAGAAACAATAACGCTTAAGCATTGGTTTTGGACTATGAACCAATGCATAGAGTAAATAAGACTTGAATCATAAAGACTTAGTGAAACATAACATTTCTATGAACCTTCTCTCTTTATTATGAAACAAAAGTACATATCACTCACATCACAGTCTTATGCATAAGTTGTTCAACTCGGGTTGGCACATTTTGATTGTGCACCGATATCTAAAACTCATGGGCACTCTAGAGATACTTGTCTGGTTCTCATTGAGGCAGCCCCACCCTACACTTATATAGATGCCTCCACCAAGTGTACTCTAAAATCACGTACACCACCCAATAAGTGCTATGGATAAGCATTGAGAGTCATATGTAGACTCAATCTCATCGTTGTAAAACTGCTCAACCTCATCATTGAAGCAGTGGGACATATATGCCTACTATTTCCATTATAGATATGGTTTTGGCTCTCTCAATAGCAGCTTAGCAATCACAATGCATAGACACAAATGTAACTGATCTTACCACAAGCAAATATCTCCTTAATGGTTTTTGAGCCACTCTACTTCAAAACCTGCCATCTCTAAGGCAATGAACTTGGACTTTATAGTGGAGCGTGTTGCATATGTCTGTTTGGAGGATTTCTGTAATACCCTAGGAAGTCATATCTTGTATGCATGAATTGATTCTCATTTTGTGGTTTAAAAGTATTGAAACAATGAGAAATAATTTTAGAGACACAGTTAAAAAGCATATGAATTTCTTTTCATGAAATCGTCGGTGTCGAAAACATTGCCGAGAAAATAGCAATCCGGGCAATAGTTGAATTTTTGATTTTGATTGGGGGGTAAAGGATCACATAAATGCATGTGTAATTATGGTAAAAAGAAAGAGAAGAAAAATATTTAGGAACACTGAAAAAGTAAATAATTGCAAAATCATAAATAAATAAAACTTTGAAGGAATAGTAGAAATTGGTTTGTCTGAGTTTTAGAATGGCTTTGAAACTATTTTTATAAATAAGTATAAATAAAAATATTTTTATAAATAAGTATAAATAAAAATAAGCCTTTTGATTCCCCACTTTGAAATCCAATTCTCAACAGAATTGTCAGAATAAATTATAGAAAAAGTTGGGGTCAAAGTATGAATACATGATAGTTTAAGGATCAAAATATAATTTTTCATTTTGACTTAATATATAAGACTGCCTTAGAGAAATTTTTGCCATCTTCTTCTTCTTCACCAAAGTGCCGAACCATCTTCTCCTCTCTTCCTCCATTTCTTCTTCATCTTCCAACCAAAATTTCTTAAGAAAACTAGTAATTTAGCTTGGTTCTTCTATTTCCAACTCATTTCTTTCATGAATCACAAAGAAAACTAAGGAATCTTTGAAGGGAAAATTTCGGCTAGATCATCCATTTGAGGTAAGGAATTGATTTGTTTGAATTTATGGTTTATTTGAATGATTTAGACATTGAATTAGATGGATTTTAGGTTTAATTGCATCAATTGATGCATTTGTTAAGTTTTCCCTCATTTTAAACCCTAGGTTGAAGTTGTTTGAATTAGCATTAGTTTATGTTTGAATTAGCATTAGTTTATGTTGTTTAAGCTTATAATATGTTAATTGGAGGCTAATGAATGATTAATTTGTGATTGGTTTGGTGTAGAAAACCAAGAATTCACAAGTTGTGCTTATTGCTTCCTTTGAAGCTTTTGGTGGAAAACCAACTTTTTAAGCCAACTTGGAGTGCTAGGTGAGTCTTATATGCATCCTTTAACATGACTAATGCATTGGAATTAAAATTGGAAACCATATATGGAAGCATGTTTTTTGGCCGAACCCTTATTACTATTCATTTCCTTTGATTTTGTTTGATTTTTCCTTTGTATTCCTGAGCCAATTTGATTTTTTAAATGTTGTTGAATAGTGTATATTTGTTGGCTATTGTGTTGCCTATAATGTGAGCGTGTTGTTGGATGAATTGGGCATATCCACTTTGCACCAAAACCTAACCTAATGGCTTGCCCTATTGTGCCCACCATGTGTTTGATGAAATGCCTAGTTGTAATTCCATAAGCCTATCACATTTTTCTTCCATAGGCCTACCATTTGAATGCCATCATCGCCAGCGACATTAGCATGCCAGTTGGCCTACCGATTTCCTTTGTATAACCAATCTTTGTTCCATATCTTTGTTGTTTACTAAACCGATTATCATTGATTATATATCGTTTATTGCTATGCCATTGATTAAATTGTTACTTGATCTGAAGGATATTGAGCTTATTGCCATTGGTGATACCATTGTTTCATAATGGTATCTATTGATATGATTTTCACTTGTATTGACCTAAATGTGGTTTGACAGAGCTGCCGCTTCGACAGGGTAATGGGTACATACTGTCGGCAATGTGCACATTGATATTGATGCCCTAGCTGGGAAGGGTTATTGGTCATAGCCATAAAACTTGATCAGTCTTATGTTTACTTGATATGATATCGACTGTGTGATTACACATAGTCTACGTGTTTCAAGGCCTTATATCTGTCTTACCATATGATTCAATGCCATTGATATGACCATTGATCTTCCTATCATTACCTGTTACTGATTCTATAACCCGACATTATTGGCATATTGGTACCATTGTTTCCCCATTATTACTCATTATTAATCCATCTTATTTTATTGGTGATGCATATAGATTCACTGAGTGTAATACCCTAGAAAGTTATAACTTATATGCATGATTCAATTCTCAGTATGTAGTTCAAAAGTCTTGAAATGATGGGAAATAATTTTAGAGACATAGTTAGAAAGCGAACTAGTTACTTTTCTGGAAAGCGGCGGTGTCGGGAATACTGCCGAGAAATTAACAGTCCGATCAATAGAAGAATTTCTGAAGTTGACATGAGGGTGAAAGATCAACATAATGCATGTGTAATTTTGGTAAAAAGAAAGAAGTGAAAATAATTTAGGAACACTGAAAAAGTAACCAATGGCAAAATCGTAAATAAAATGAAGTTTAAGATGAATAGTGGAAATTGGTTCGTCGGAGTTACAAAATGACTCTGAAACCATTTTTATAAATAAGTATAAATTAAAATAAGCTTATTGACTCCCCACTTTGAATTCCAAATCCTGACAGAATTGACAGAATAAATTACAAAAGAATTCAGGGTCAAAGTGTGATATATGGAAGTTGTAAACCTTAGCTATGTCAATTAGTATTAGTTTATATTAATTGATATTAGAATATGTTAATTGGAAGTTAATAGGTAACTAATTGATGATTGGTTTGGTGTAGAATTCAAGTTTTGACAAAGGTGTGCCTATTGGCTCATTTGGTGGAATTGGGTGGAATTCAATTTTTTAAAGCTATTTGGAAGTTTAGGTGAGTCTTATATGCATCCTTTTACATGTCAATTGTGTTGAAATTAAATTTGGAAACTTGGTGTGAAAGCTCATTGTTGGTCGAACCCTTCGTACTATTCACATTGCCTTAAATTGCTTGATTTTTGCCTTGATTTCCATAGCCAATTCGATCCTTTTTGATGTTGTTTAATATTGTTTCTTTGATGTCTATTGTACAATTGCAAATGTAGCTTGTTGTTGGTTGAATTGGGCAAGTCAATTTTGCACCCTAACTTAAGCTATTGGCTTGCCATTGTATGCCCACCATGTGTTTGTGAAAATGCCTAGTTCATTTTGTCTTTGGCCTATTGTTTGCATTCCATAGGCTTACCATTTGAATGCCATTGTCTCCAGCGACGTTGGCATGACAATTGGCCTACCATTTTCCTTCGCCGAGCCAACTTTTGTTCCATGTCTTTGTTGAATACCAAACCATATATCATTGTTCGTATGTCACCTTTTACAATGCCATGAACTCTATTGATAATTGATTGACCGATATTGAGCTTATTGATATGGAGGATGCCATTGTTGCATAATGGTATCCATTGATATGTTGTTTCCTTGTATTGATCTTAATGTGGCTTGACAGATTTACCGACCCGATAGGATAATGGGAAAATACTATCGGTGATGTGCATATTGTATTATTGATGCTCTAGCTAGAAGGGGTTATGGTCCTGGCCACAAGACCTAATCAGTCTTATGCTCATTGATATTGATATGCTACTGAAGACTATATGTTCACATATGGTCCATACTGATTACTGGAGATTGTATGATTTCATACAGTCTATCCTTTTATCTATCTTTCCGTATGATACCGAGCCTATATTTTATTCCTTAGCTATTATGTAACCTGATATTGATTATGTATACTGTATCTGACCTATTGGTACCATTGCTCTTTTATTATCGACTGTTTATTTGATGATGTATATAGATTCACTGAGTATCTTATATACTCACCTTTTCTTTGTTTACCCATTTCAGGAGAGGAGTAGATTGCAGAATCCTGTCACCTATCATCCGAGGATTTCTGCTGGCAGTCTGATGTATATATTCTAATTTTGTATTATTATTTTGATGTTCATAATCTAGCTACTCCATGGTGTATGTATGGGTTAGCTAGGAAATGAACATATATATATGTTTATGATGTTATTATGAGATATATGATGATTATATGATATGATGTATTGATCATTACAACCAATTGCAGTAAATTACAAAACGAATTACAGAATAACAAAATAGATGGTAACTAACTAAAATGGATAATATATTGTGGTTTATAGATTGCGCATGTGATACTGGGTTCTACGGGTGCAGGTCGCCATTGGCATCTCCCGTGCCCTAGGACCATCACGACCCGGAAACGGGTCATGACAGAGGTGGTATCAGAGTTCTAGGTTACAGACAGTGGAATTTAGGTTACAGATGAATAGTACCCAAATTACAGAGTAATAGTGACTAAGTACAGAATGGGGTAGAATGAAGTATACCGTGGAGCATAGGATTTCTTTTAACGTCTTTTGTTGTTATCGTCTGTTATATGTTATTATTTTGCGTTTATGTCATATTCTGAGTATGTTTTCATTTTTCTTGACAGATTACAGAGATGTCCAACGATAGGGACAAAGATACCAGAGAGGCAGAGGTAGCCTCCAATGAGTCATTGGTGAGGGAGATTGCAGTATCAAAGGGTCCATCTAGATCTTGACTGACTTCAGAGGATTCAAAGAGGGGCAATGAGCCCTGGAGAGTAGAGATGATGAGGGGATTGATGGAGTTACGGAGAGAGATGGCTGATTTGAGACTAGAGCGTCAGCATGTACCTTCACAACTCGCTCCAGCAGTAGTGCCTCCACTTATAGTACCAGAGGTAGTTCCAGTAGTACCGGTTCCTGTGCAGCCAGTAGGGGTTCAGAGGGAGCCTACTGTATAGGAAGGCCGAAGAGTGATAGAGAAGTGTGGAGTATCAATGTTTAGCTTTTTGAAACTAAACCTGCCTGAGTTTAGGGGTGACAGGGGCAGTGACCTTGTGGATTTGTTGGAGGAGGTGGATAAGGTAATGAGGTGGTTACCATGTTCTGAGTTGAGAGCAGTTGAGCTATTACTGAAGGGTAAAGCATGGACTTGGTTTTCTAGGAGGATGGAGCCCAGGCTGTATGGTGAGCATCCACCATCATGGGCTGAGTTTCGGCAGGGTCTTATTGTTCATTACTAAAAGGGTGAAGACCCGTAACCTAATTAGATTTGAGCAGTTAGAGCAGGGGGATAGATCTGTTGAGGAGTATGCAGAGGAGTTTATCAGGTTGAGTAGGTATGCTACTCATATTGTACCTACACAAGCTGATTTGATCAGTAGGTTTCGGAGGGGTCTTCATACAGCATTACATAATTCTTTATTGACTATTGAATTTACTTCTCAGACGACAGTGATTGATAAGGCCACTCAGATGGAAGCGAAGTATAAGACTGAGAGAGCTAAGAGGGACCAAAAGAGGAAAAGGGGTCCAGGATCTCAGGTAAGGAGGGAAAGAGCAGCTCCCATCCTAGGCAGGCAGAGCCAGTGCCACGGTTTGATCAGAGGTCTACAGCTAGTAGTCAGAGGAGGAGGATACAGAGTAGGGGACCACCAGTGGTTCAGTTAGCACCTGTATATTCTCAGGGTTCTTCGAGACCAGCTGCACAGACACCCAACATTCCTAGTTATGGGTTTTGTGGTCGGAGACATGGAAGTGAGTGTTGGAGACAGATTGGTGATTGTTTGAGGTATGGCCAGCAGGTCCATTATGCTAACAGGTGTCCATTAAGGGTTGATCAACAACCATCTGTTATGGTTTCTCAGCCAGAGGTACAAACGAGTCAGAACTTGGGAAGAGAGACTTCCGGCAGAGGCAGAGGCAGGGGAGGACAGGCTCCCAGTGGTAGTCAGTCTCCAGCTAGTAGGGGTCAGGGCAGAGTGTTTGCAGTCAACACCCAGGAGGCCCAGAGGTTAGACAATGTGGTTATAGGTACTATCTTGATTTAGAATGAGATTGCAGATGCCTTATTCGATTCTGGTGCTACTCACTCTTTTGTGTCACCACACTTTGCACCTAAATTGAATAAGGAGAGGAGATTGTTAGATATGCCTTTGATGATTGCTACTCCTATGGGTGATAGTGTTGATGTGGATTATTATTATCCTGACTGTGTGATTGAGATTAATGATAACATCTTGCGTGCTGATTTGATTGAGTTGCCTGTGTTAGAGCTAGATGTTATTTTGGGTATGGATTGGCTTACAAGGCACCGAACAGTTATAGATTGTTATCAGAAGAGGGTTAGGTTTCACCCTGAGCGGCAGCCAGAGTTTGAGTTTTAGGGTGATATTCAGGAGTTTTGGGTTAATCTGGTTTCTACTATCCAGGCTAGGAGGATGATTGGGAAAAGCTGTTCAGCCTATTTGGCACATGTAGTAGATGTACATAGGTCTTCTGTACAGCTTGATCAAATACTGGTAGTTCAGGAGTTTCCTGATGTGTTTCCTGAGGAGTTGCCAGGATTACCTCCCTGATAGGGAGATTAAGTTTGAGATTGAGGTGCATGCAGGCACTGACCCTATATCTATTCCTCCCTACAGAATGGCTCCAGCTGAATTGAAAGAATTGGAAGTGCAGTTACAGGAGTTATTGGATAGAAGGTTCATCAGATCAAGCAGTTCTCCTTGGGGTGCACCGATATTATTTGTAAGCAAGAAAGATGGCTCTTTGAGGATGTGTATAGATTACAGGCAGCTGAACAAGGTGATAGTGAAGAACAAGTATCCATTGTCACGGATAGATGACTTGTTTGATCAGCTGTAGGGTGCCAACCATTTTTCAAAGATAGATCTGAGGTCTGGGAATCACCAGTTGAATATTAAGAAGGGTGATATACCTAAGACTGCTTTCAGGACCCGATACGGGCATTATGAGTTTTTGGTGTTGCCATTCGGGTTGACCAATACACTGGCTGCTTTTATGGATTTGATGAATAGGGTGTTCAAGTCATATTTGGATAAGTTTGTCATTATATTCATTGATGACATACTTATCTATTCTAGGAGTGAGGAGGAGCATGTGGAGCATCTGAGAATTGTATTGCAGACACTTCAGGAGCATCGGTTGTATGCTAAGTTATCTAAATGTCAGTTTTGGCTAACTGAAGTGTGTTTCCTTGGGCATGTGATATGCAAAGATGGGATTAAGATGGATCCTCAGAAGATAGAAGTGATTGCTAATTGGCCTCAGCCTACCAGTATTTCAGAGGTTCGCAGTTTTCTGGATATGGCTGGATATTATAGGAGGTTTATGAAGGATTTCTCCCGGATTGCAGCTCCATTGACTAGATTGATGAGAAAACAGGAGCGTTATGTATGGACTGATGAGTGTGATCGCAACTTTCAGACTTTGAAGTATTGCCTCACCAGTGCTCCAGTGTTGGCATTGCCAGTAAAGGGAGAGAAATTCACTGTGTATTGTGATACTTCTCGAATTGGTCTACGGTATGTGTTGATGCAGATTGGTAGGGTAATTGCTTATGCTTCTCTTCAGTTAAAGAAGCATAAAGCAAATTATCCGACACATGATCTGGAGATGGCAGTTGTGGTATTTGCATTGAAGATTTGGAGACATTACTTGTATGGATCAAAATGTGAGATATATACTGATAATAAGAGTCTACAGTATATATTTCAGCAGAAGGATCTGAATATTCGGCAGTGCAGATGGGTGGAGCTACTTAAGGATTATGATTATGAGATCCTTTACCACCCGAGTAAGGCCAATGTAGTGGCTGATGCACTGAGCAGGAAATCGATGGGTAGCCTAGCTCATATTGTGATTTGCAGGAGGCCATTAATTCAAGAGATAAGGGAGTTGGTAGATTTGGGAGTGGAGTTGGAGTTGGGATCCCAGGATTGGAACCAGGCTCTGATAGCCCAATTTCGGGTGAAGTCACTATTACTTGATGATATTAAAGTCGCTCAGGATAGAGATCCTTATCTATTGAAGCTTAAGGGAGAGGTACAAAATAGGAAGATGTTAGAGTTTACAGTAGAGGATAGGGTACTGAAGTGTGGAAAGCGCATATATGTACCAGATTTTGATGGACTACGGGATCAAATTATGAGAGAGGCTCACTACTTAGCATATAGTGTATATCCAGGGATTACCAAGATGTACCATGATTTGAGAGATGTGTATTGGTGGCCTGGGATGAAGAGAGATGTGGCTCAGTTTGTGTCTAAATGCTTAGCCTGTCAGCAGGTTAAGTTTGAGCATCATAAGCCATCAGGGTTGCTTTAGGAGATTGAGTTGCTAGAGTGGAAATGGGAGCAGGTTACTATAGATTTTTTAGTGGGTCTACCGAGGACTTCGAGGGGTTATGACTCTATATGGGTGATTATAGATCGTCTGACGAAGTCTTTGGAGGTTAAGACCAGCTACACGGCAGCTCAGTATGCATAATTGTATGTGGATAAGATTGTGCGACTTTATGGAGTTCCTTTGATGATCATTTCAGACAGGGGTATACAGTTCACTTCTCAGTTCTGGCATAAGTTTCAGGAGGCTATGGGTACCCAGTTACAGTTCAGTACTGCTTTTCATCCGCAGACTGATGGGCAGTCAGAGAGGACAATCCATACTTTGGAGGATATGCCGAGATTGTGTGTTTTAGATTTCAAAGGTAACTGAGATTATTATCTGCTATTGATTGAGTTCTCCTATAACAACAGCTACCACTATTCTATTGGTATGGCTCCAATTGAAGCACTATATGGTAGCAAATATAGATCTCCAGTGTGTTGGGTGGAGCCAGAGAAGAAGCAGCTTGAGGGGCCAGAGTTAATTAGAGAGATTATGGAAAAGGTGCCTATGATTAGACATTGGATGAGGACCGCCTTTAGTAGGCAAAAAAGTTATGCAGATCCAAAGAGGAAGGATGTAAATTTTGCAGTTGGTGATCATGTTTTCCTTAAGGTCTCACCGATGAGGGGTATTATGAGATTTGGGAAGAGGGGTAAGTTATCACCAAGGTTTATAGGCCCATTTGAGATTCTTGAGAAGATAGGTAATGTGGCCTATAGATTGGCTCTTCCACCTAGCATGAGCCATATACATTTGGTTTTCCATATCTCTATACTGCGGAAGTATGTGTCTAATCCATCACACATATTGGAGGTTCAGGATGTGGATCTCAGTGATGACTTGTCATATGAGGAGCTTCCAGTGGAGATCATTGATCGATAGGTCAGACAGCTATGGAATAAGGAGATCCCGATAGTAAAAGTGCTATGGAGGAATCAATCCATAGAGGAGTGCACTTGGGAGAGTGAGCAGAAGATGAGGAGCATATATCAATTCCTGTTCCAGCACTGAGGTATGTATCTATTTAAATTCAGGGATGAATTTATTTGTAGGGGATAGAATATAATACCCTAAAAATTTATAACTTATATGCATGATTTAATTCTCAGTATGTGGTTCAAAATTCTTGAAATGATGGGAAATAATTTTAGAGACATAGTTAGAAAGCGAACTAGTTACTTTTTCGGAAAGCGGCGGTGTCGAAAACACTGCCGAGAAATTAGCAGTCCGGTCAACAAAAGAATTTCTGAAGTTGACCTAGGGGTAAAAGATCAACATAATGCATGTGTAATTTTAGTAAAAAGAAAGAAGTGAAAATCATTTAGGAACACTCAAAAAGTAACCAATGACAAAATCGTAAATAAAAGGAAGTTTAAGGTGAATAGTGAAAATTGATCAGTCGGAGTTACAGAATGACTTTGAAATCATTTTTATAAATAAGTATAAATTAAAATAAGCTTATTTACTCCCCACTTTGAATTCCAAATCCTGACAGAATTGACATAATAAATTATAGAAGAATTCGGGGTCAAAGTGTGATATATGAAAGTTGTAAACCAAAGCTATGTCAGTTAGTATTAGTTTTTATTAATTGATGTTAGAATATATTAATTGGAAGTTAATAGGTAACTAATTGATGATTGGTTTGGTGTAGAATTCAAGTTTTGACAAAGATGTGCCTATTGGCTCATTTGGTGGACTTGGGTAGAATTCAATTTTCCAAAGCTATTTGGAAGTTTAAGTAAGTCTTATATGCATCCTTTTACATGCCAATTGTGTTGAAATTGAATTTGGAAACTTGGTGTGAAAGCTCATTATTAGCCGAACCCTTTGTACTATTCACATTGCCTTAACTTGCTTGATTTTTGCCTTGATTTCCATAGCCAATTCGATCCCTTTTGATGTTGTTTAATATTGTTTCTTTGATGTCTATTGTATAATTGCAAATGTAGCTTGTTGTTGGTTGAATTGAGCAAGTCAATTTTGCACCCTAGCCTAACCTATTGACTTGCCATTGTATGCCCACCATGTGTTTGTGAAAATGCCTAGTTCATTTTTGTCTTTGGCCTATTGTTTGCATTCCATAGGCCTACCATTTGAATGCCATTGTCGCCAGCGACGTTGGCATGCCAATTGGCCTACCGTTTTCCTTTGTCGAGCCAACTTTTGTTCCATGTCTTTGTTGAATACCAAACCATATATCATTGTTCATATGTCACCTTTTATAATGCCATGAACTCTATTGATAATTGATTGACTGATATTGAGCTTATTGATATGGAGGATGCCATTGTTGCATAATGGTATCCATTGATATGTTGTTTCCTTGTATTGATCCTAATATGGCTTGACAGAGATACCGACCTGATAGGGTAGTGGGAAAATACTGTCGGCGATGTGCACATTGTATTACTGATGCCCTAGCTAGGAGGGGTTATGGTCCTGGCCATAAGACCTGATCAATCTTATGCTCATTGATATTGATATGCTACTGGAGACTATATGTTCACATATGGTCCACACTGATTATTGGAGATTGTATGATTTCATACAGTCCATCCTTTTATCTATCTTTCCATATGATACCGAGCCTATGTTTTATTCCTTAGCTATTATGTAACCTGATATTGATTCTGTATACCGTATCTGACCTATTGGTACCATTGCTCCTTTATTACCTACTGTTTATTTGATGATGCATATAGATTCACTGAGTATCTTATATACTCACATTTTCTTTTTTTTACCCATTTCAGAAGAGGAGTAGATTGTAGAATCCTGTCACCTATCATCCGAGGATTTCTACTGGCAGTCTGATGTATATATTTTAATTTTGTATTATTATTTTGATGTTCATAATCTAGCTGCTCCATGAGGTATGTATGGGTTAGCTAGGAAATGAACATGTATATATGTTTATGATGTTATTATGAGATATATGATGATTATATGATATGATGTATTGATCATTACAGCCAATTGCGGTAAATTACAGAACAAATTACAAAGTAACAGAATGGATGGTAACTAACTAAAATGGGTAATATATTGTGGTTTATAGATTGTGCATGTGAGACTGGATTCTGCGGGTGCAGGTCGCCATTGGCATCTCTCGTGCCCTATGACCATCGCCTTCCAAAAACGGGTTGTGACAGAGGTGGTAACAGAGTTCTAGGTTACAGACAGTGGAATTTAGGTTACAGATGAATAATACCTGAATTACAGAGGAATAATGACTAAGTATAGAATGGGGTAGAATTAAGTATACTATGGAGCATAGGATTTCTTTTGACATCTTTTGCTGTTATCGTCTGTTATATGTTATTATTCTTCGTTTCTGTCATATTCTGAGTATGTTTTCATTTTTTCTAACAGATTACAGAGATGTCTGATAATAGGGATAGAGATACCAGGGAGGCAGAGGTAGCCTCCAATGAGTAGCTAATCAGAGAGTACTCAGTTTTAGAGGGTCCGTCCAGATCCCAACGGATTACAGAGGATACATAGAGGGATGATGACCCTTGGAGAGTAGAGATGATGAGGGGGATGATGGAGTTATGTAGGGAATTTACAGATTTGAGGCGGGAACGTCAGAATGTACCACCACCACCAGTTCCAGCAGCAGTGCCCCCACTTATTGTACCGGCTCCTATGCAGCCAGTAGGGGTTCCTGGGGAGCCTGCTGTACAGGGAGGCCGCAAAGTTATTGAAGAGAGTGGAGTGTCCATGTTTAGTTTTCTGAAGCTAAACCTGCCTGAGTTTAGGGGTGACAGAGGCAATGATCCAGTAGATTTTCTGGAGGAGGTTGAGAAGGTAGGTAGGAGACTACCTTGTTCTGAGCTTAGAGCTATAGAGTTGGTTGGATTATTGTTAAAGGGGAAGACTTGGACTTGGTTTTCGAGGAGGATGGAGCCCAGGCTGTATGGTGAGCATCCACCCACATGGGCTGAGTTTCGGCAGGGTTTGATAGATAAGTTTGTTACCGATGGGGTGAAGACCCGTAATCTGATCCAGTTTGAGCAGTTGGAGCAGGGTAACATATCAGTTGAGGAATATGCAGAGGAATTCATCAGGTTGAGTAGATATGCTACTCACATTATTCCTACTGAGGTTGATTTGACCAGTAAGTTTAGGAGAGGTCTTCATGCTTCACTTTGTAATGCACTGTTGGCTATGAAATTTACTTCTCTGATGACTGTTATTGATAAGGCTACACAGATGGAAGAGAAATATAAGATGGAGAGGGCAAAAAGGGATTAGAAAAGAAAAGGGGGACCAAGAGCACAGGTTAGGAAGGGGGAGAGTAGCTCCCAGCCTAGACAGGTAGAGTCAGTACCTCGATTTGATTAGCAACCTTCATCGGGTAGTCAGAGGAGGAGGGTTCAGAGTAGGGGACCACCAGTACAGTCTGCACCTGTTTATTCATAGGGTTCCTCTAGACCAGTGGCATAGATGCCTAGTGTGCCTTTTTGTGGTTTCTGTAGATGGAGGCATGAAGAAGAGTGCTGATGACAGTCTGGTGCCTATCTGAAATGCAAGCAACATGATCATTTCATTAGTAGATGTCCTCTGTGGGGCGAGCAGCAGCCATCTGCTACAGTTTCTCAATTGACGGTACATATGAGTTAGAATGTAGTAAGAGAGACTCAAGGTAGAGGCAGAGGTAGGGGACAGGCTCCCAACAGTAGTCAGGCCCTAGCGGATAGAGGTCAGGGTAGAGTATTTGTAGTCAACACCCAAGAGACACAGAGATCAGACAGTGTGGTTATAGGTACTATCTTGATTCAAAATGAGATTGTTGATGCCTTATTTGATTATGGTGCTACGCATCCCTTTATGTCACCTCATTTTGCACCTAAATTGAATAAGGAAAGGAAATTGTTGCATGTTCCTTTAATGATTGCTACCCCAATGGTTGAGAGTATTGATGTGGACTATTACTATCCTGACTGTGTGATTGAAATTGATAATAATATATTGCATGCTGATTTGATTGAATTACCGGTGTTAAAGCTAGATGTGATTTTGAGTATGGATTGGCTCACGTCATATAGGGCAGTTATTGATTGTAATGAGAAGAAGGTTAAGTTTTAGGCTGAGGGGTAGCCAGAGTTTGAGTTTCTGGGTGATAGACGAGAGTTCAGAGTTAATATGGTTTCTGCTATCCAGGCTAGGATAATGATTGGGAAAGGTTGTTCAGCTTATTTGGCTCAGGTGATAGATGTGTAGAAGTCTCCTATAGAGCTTGATCAAATACTTATAGTTTAGGAGTTTCCTGATGTATTTCCTGAAGAGTTGCCAAGATTGCCCCCAGATAAGGAGATCAAATTTGAGATTGAGGTGTATTCAGGCACCGATCCTATATCCATTCCTCTTTACAAAATGACACCAGCAAAACTGAAGGAATTAAAGGTGCAATTGTAGGAGTTGTTGGATAGAGGATTCATTAGACCTAGCAGTTCTCCTTGGAGTGCTCCAGTACTGTTTGTAAAGAAGAAGGATGGCTCCTTGAGAATGTGCATTGATTATAGGCAACTGAACAGGGTGATAGTGAAGAACAAGTATCTGTTACCACAGATAGATGACCTATTTGATCAGCTGTAGGGTGTTAGTCATTTCTCGAAGATTGATTTGAGATCTGGGTATCACTAGTTGAAAATTAAGAAGGGTGATGTACCTAAGACTGCCTTCAGGACCCGATATGGACATTATGAATTCTTAGTGTTGCCATTCGGGTTGACTAATGCACCGACTGTGTTTATGGATATGATGAACAGGGTGTTCAGGATAAGTTTGTTATAGTGTTCATTGATGACATCCTTATCTATTCTAGGAGTGAGGAGGAGCATGTAGAGCATCTGAGGATAGTATTGCAGACACTTCGAGAGCATCAACTTTATGCTAAGCTATCTAAATGCCAGTTCTGACTAATCGAAGTGTGTTTTCTAGGGCATGTGATTTGTAAGGATGGTATTAAGGTAGATCCTCAGAAGATTGAAGCAGTTGCGAATTGGCCTCCGCGTACCAGTATTTTAAAAGTTCGTAGTTTTCTGGGTATGGCAGGGTATTATAGGAGGTTTGTGAAGGATTTCTCCAGAATTGCAGCTCCATTAACTAAGTTGACTCGAAAACAGGAGCGTTATCTATGGACTGATGAGTGTGAGAGCAGTTTTCAGACTTTGAAGTCTTGCCTCACAAGTGCTCCAGTGTTAGCATTACCAACAGAGGGTGAGAAGTTTACTGTATACTGTGATGCTTCCCGAGTTGGTTTGGGGTATATGTTGATGCAGAACAGGAGAGTGATTGCTTATGCTTCTAGTTAGTTAAAGAAGCATGAAGCGAACTATCTGACACATGATCTAGAGATGGCAGCGATGGTCTTTGCACTGAAGATTTGGAGGCATTATCTGTATGGGTGTAAATGTGAGATATATACTGATCATAAGAGTTTACAGTATATATTTCAGCAGAAGGATCTAAACCTCTGGCAACGTAGATGGGTTGAGTTGCTTAAGGATTATTATTGTGAAATCCTTTATCACCCAGGCAAAGCTAATGTAGTAGCTGATGTATTGAGCCGGAAGTCTATGGGCAGTCTATCTCACATCTCGGTTATCATGAGACCATTGATCAGTGAGATGGGGGAGTTAGTTGATTTGGGTATGGAGTTGGATTTGGGATCCCAGGATCGTAACCAGGCTTTGATAGCCCAATTTAGGGTGAAGTCACTGTTGATTGATGACATTATAGTGTCTTAGGATAGGGATCCGTATCTACTAAAGCTTAAGGGAAATGTACAGAATGGCAAGATGTCAGAGTTTGTAGTGGAGGATGACATACTAAAGTGTGGGAAACATATATGTGTACCTGATATTGATGGGTTGCGAGATAGGATTATGAGAGAGGCTCATTATTCTTCATACAGTGTACATCTAGGGATTACCAAGATGTATCATGATTTGAGGGATGCATATTGGTGGCCTGGTATAAAGGGAGATGTAGCTCGATTTGTCTCCAAATGCTTATCCTGTCAGCAGGTTAAGTTTGAGCATCATAAGCCATCGGGTTTACTTCAGGAGATCGAGTTGCCCGAGTGGAAATGGGAGCAGGTTACCATTTGAGGTAAGGAATTGATTTGTTTGACTTTATGTTTAATTTGAATGATTTAGACATTGAATTAGATGGGATTTATGTTTAATTGCATCAATTGATTTATTTGTTAAGTTTTCCCTCATTTAAAACCCTAGGTTGAAGTTATTTGAATTAGCTTGATGAATTAGTGTTAGTTTATGAAGTTTAAGCTTAGTATATTTTAATTGGAGGCTAATGGATGATTAATTTGTGATTGGTTTGGTGTAGAAAATTAAGAATTCACAAGTTGTGCTTATTGCCTCCTTTGAAGCTTTTGGTGGGAAACCAATTTTCCAAGCCAATTTGGAGTGCTAGGTGAGTCTTATATGCATCCTTTAACATGCCTAATGCATTGGAATTAAAATTGGAAACCATATATGGAAGCATGTTTTTGGCCGAACCCTTGTTACTATTCACTTCCTTTGATTTTGTTTGATTTTTTCCTTTGTATTCCTTAGCCCATTTGATTTCTTAAATGTTGTTTAATAGTGTATATTTCTTACTTATTGTGTTGCTTACAATGTGAGCTTGTTGTTGGATGAATTGGGCATGTCCACTTTGCACCAAAACATAACCTAAGGCTTGCCCTATTGTGCCCACCATATGTTTGATAAAATGCCCAGTTGTAATTCCATAAGCCTATCACACTTTTCTTCCATAGGCCTACCATTTGAATGCCATCGTTGCCAGCAATATTGGCATGCCAATTGGCCTACTGATTTCCTTTGTATAACCAATCTTTGTTCCATATCTTTGTTGTTTACTAAACCGATTATCATTGATTATATATCGTCTATTGCTATGCCATTGATTAAATTGTTACTTGATCTGAAGGATATTGAGCTTATTGTCATTGGTGATACCATTGTTTCATAATGGTATCTATTGATATGATTTTCACTTGTATTGACCCAAATGTGGTTTGACAGAGCTGCCACCCCGACAGGGTAGTAGGTACATACTGTCGACAATGTGCACATTGATATTGATGTCGTAGCTGGGAAGGGTTATTGGTCCTATCCATAAGACCTGATCAGTCTTATGTTTACTTGATATGATATCGACTATGTGATTACACATAGTCTACGTGTTTCAAGGCCCTATATCTGTCTTACTATATGATTCCATGTCATTGATATGACCATTGATCTTCCTGTCATTACCTGTTACTGATTCTGTAACTCGACATTATTGACATATTGGTACCATTGTTTCTCCATTATTACTCATTATTAATCCATCTTATTTTATTGTTGATGTATATAGATTCACTGAATATCTTATTGTGAGGCCTCGCCCGAGCGCCGCCGTCCGGGCCCGCCCCTCTTTCGAGAGGAAAAGAGAGGCATTGGGGCATCGGAGTGCTTATATAGGGGCAATTTCTCATGGAGGAGACGAGCTTAGCGCCTTTTATTTGAAA